>JARYGA010035213.1:0-45555 GCA_030545235.1 Helianthus tuberosus | reverse complement strand
TTCTTAACTGCGGGGGTGAAATACATGTTACTTTGTTTACAAGTACTTTATATACGGTATGGTTAACGTAAGGAGGTTTTAGATCATGTGAATGAGTAGGCAGAACACCGAGGGACTTAAGCGGTAGATCTATCTGGGTGTAGCGAGCCCAACTCTAGGCCCAACAGAACGGACCTCTCTGAGGACCAACAGAACGGACCTTGAGTGACTTGGTTGCCCGACGCAAAAATCGGCTAGGGTTGAGTCTTCCTATTGCATTTCACAACATGCTAATGGCCTTGCAAACCATTGGTGATCACTAGTCCTCTTACACTGCTACATACCACGACTACTTTTATACTTACAAGTGTTTTACTTACTCACTTGCACATGAACTCGCTCAACATTATTGTTGATTTTTCAACTTACATGTATTTCAGGAAATTAACGAGATCTGGCACGGTATGGCATGTTTTCCGCTGCACTAGTTTCCGAGGTCATCCGGGGTTTAGGGGATGTGTCTCTTTCCTGGACAAGACACAATCCTTAAATCATGTTTATGTTATGTTTAAGTTGTAATGTCTGTTGAACAAGGTTATGGTTGTTAGTTAAAACAATGGTACTGAATTTGGTTTTCAAAACTTAATGGATGATCTTGCATGTTTTTAACTCATATAGCTTGTTATGATTAAGCTATGGTATTAAGAAGTCACACCAAAAATTAACCACGCTTCCGCAAAGCCAGGGTGTGACACGTCGGAGAAGCTGGAAATAGGAAAATAATAAAAAAAATAAGAAAATCACCCAAGAAGGCGACGCGTGACGCGACACCCCCTTGGCGTCACGCGAGGGCCTTGATTTCGGTCAAAGGTTGTTTCCAGCTAGGGTTTTGACTTAATTCCCAAGAAACTGAATTGAAAACCCTAATTACGAACTAGAGGACATTGGAGGCGATTTTGGAGCTGTCTTGGAGCTGAATCGGAGATCGTGAAGCATTCGAATCAGTGGATCAAGTTCAGGACGAAGAATCGAAGATTTCTCGGGTTTTCCATTCCCTTGTTTTGTCGATTTCTTTATTGAAACTTGTTACCATGAATTCTAGTTTGATTATTTTTGATTTGTGTTCATTTATAGACATGCTTGGCTAATTTCATAAACCACCTAGACTATGATGAATGGATTAATATAAAGATTTTACCGTTTTCGTTATTTGCATGATTGTTATGGGTGATTGTGTTCAGTAAGCGGTTTGATTTAATGGTTTGATGTGTATGCGTACTTTGAATTGGTTTATTGTTATTATTTGCTTCGTATGATTCTTAGTGACGGTCTATATCACAACATAGAGTCATATTAGGGTTTAGGCTTTCGGTGAGTGTCTATATCACGTTAGAGAACCTTCACTCTTTAGGGATAATTGCGCAATAACCCCTAGAAGTAACTGATAATAATTTGCTAAGTCTTAGTGTTCTACTAGTCCTAATACCTGGGAAGTGAGGGGCTATTGGTAGGTCTTACCCGGCGAATTGCTTTAGATAGGCCTTGGGAAAGGTTATTTCTTGGTTTACCTGTCGGTCTTATTAGTCTATCAAGTCAAATTAATTACTTCAAACTACCCTAGATCTAGGATTGGGAAAGAATAGGTCAACATTAGGGTACTTACACAATAATTAGACAACTGGGAAGGCGTCTAATAACCGGTAGAATTAACGGCCTAGGTAGTGCCACAGGTTTCTCCTTGAGAAGGGTCGAGGGGCCTCGATGGTTCTTAATAGGTTTAGTATTTTAAGATCCCGGTTCCATAACTCGTGCACTTAACTTAAACGGTAATCTCTTAAAAACAATCCAGGATTCTTGTCTAGGTGGTCCCGTTCTCATATAAGAAAAGTTCTCAGTCTTTATTCGTTTTAGTCTAGTTTTAGTTATTTTAGTAGTCTACTATAGATTTCCTTAGTTTTCAGTAACCACCCCCCAAACAAATAAACAAGTTTCAGTCGTGTCTGTCAGTGTCTATTAGAGTCTAATTTACGTGATACATAGAGTCCTGTGGTTCGATATCCGGACTTCCTAGGTTATACTACATTGATCGGTACACTTGCCGATTGTGTGGTTTTAGGTCGAGTCTAGAATTAAAGCTTTTTAGTGCCTAGAATAGAGAGTCTAATTTAGTTTGTTTTTTATAGTCTGTTTAGCACACATCACCGTTTTATCTTCGTCCTCGATTGCCATCTGTACTTGGTGGTAGTCTTTGTAACAATCGAGGAAACACTTCCATCGAAATGGTGCAAGGTTATCGACCTTCTCGTCGATCTCCGGAAGTGCGTAACAATCCTTGGGGCACGCTTTGTTGAGATCTTTATAATCGACGCACATGCGTCAGCCCCCGCTCGGTTTTTCTACCATGACTGGGTTGGATAACCAAGTCTGGTATTTGACTTCCCGCAGGATGCCTGCGGAGAGCAGTTCTTGGACCTGCTCATTCATCGCCTCGTTCTTTGCTGATCCAAGGTGGCCTTGGCCTTGAATCACCGGCTTGATACCTGGCATGGTATTCACGAAATGTTGTGCAATTTCACGTGGTACCCCTGTCATGTCTGCGGGTGTCCATGCAAAAATATCATGGTTCCTGAAGAGGAGCTGCTTCAGGCGCGCTCTGATGGTGGGGGAGAAGGCGTGGCCCAACGTGACCGTTTGCTCTGGGTGTCTTGCGTTAAGAACCCATTTTTCTGGTTGCGTGTTGGGGGTAGGCCTTGCTATCTTGACCGGACGCAGCTCGTCCGAGGACATAACTTCTCTGCGGGCGTATATTATCGCAACCCCCGTCTCGGTTGGGAAACCGATGGCAGAGTGGGGGACGGACGTAATCATGTTGAAGTCTCCCTGGGATTCCCTCCCCAGAAGTACGTCGTATTTGGAGGTGTGAGGTAGAACCATGAAGTTTACCTCCTACGTTCGTGTGTGCCTTCCGTTGGTGAGGCGCACAGGAAAAGTGATTTGGCACAAGGGGAATACGGTTTCCCCCGCAAACCCGGCCAAAGGGTAGTGTACCGGCTGCAATCGATCCTTGTCTTCTTCATCGAACTGGTTGAAGCATTGCTCATATATGATGTCAGATGTACTGCCCGGGTCGATGAAGAGTTGCTCGGTGCAGTAGTGAGCCAGGTGACCTGTGATGACGACGGCGCGCCTGTCGCGCGGTCCGCCTCGGACTTTTGGAAAGACAACTTGCTCGTATTTCTAGTCATTGTCCGGTCTTCTTGCCGCCTTGCGCGGCTTTCCTCGTCCTCCATTTATCATGTGGGTTGAGGCCACGTACATGGCCCTCTTACCCGTGGAGGTTGTAACACCTGTGCCTCCACGACCATCAAACAAATGCCAAACCAATGAAATAATGTATTTCATACTTTGGACTTGTATGAATATGTGTATCTTTTTCACATATCGACTCATGTTCGATTTCAAGCTCTAAATCGCTTTCTGGAAGGTTATACGCGCACTAATGCGTAAATATAACCAGTTTAATGCAACGAACACTCCGGAATAGTGAAATAGGCTTAACATACCTTAAATAACCTATACATAACTTAGATATAAGTTTTGGAAGGTTTGGTGTGGTGAAATCAAAGTTAAATCGCTTACAGGGACTAAAGTTGACAAACTGCGAAAGTATGCCAATTTGAACTGTAACAGACATTCCGGAACATGACCATAAGTTAAACACACCTTAAATATCCTTTACATAGCTTAGAAATAGGCTTTGAGGGGTTCGGTGTGCTAAAATAAACTTTAGGGTCATTCAGGGACTAAAAGTGTCAAAAAGTGCACAAGTTTGCATTTTCGCGCATAACTTACGTTCTGAATACATCCGGACATCCAAAAATTTATATAAGCATGACTATATTATATTTTAGTGTTCGCCATAAGAAAAATCCATTCGTCGCGTCATTTGGATCGTTTTTCGCGCTTATGCGCATTCCGTCGTAATTAAGCGAACATCGCGTTCGTACGGCTAAACGAACCGACATCCGAGATATTTTTGAGCATGTTTTAAGTTCCCTATACTTTAAACTTCATTTTAGAGCTTTGAAATGGGGTTAACGGGCCTTAAACGTGTCAAAAATGGGCTGATTGCACTACAGGGACCAAAACTGTAAATCTGCCAAAGTTGTTACCTTACGGACCTCAACATTGGCAGCTTTACGGTCCGTAAAGCAGTATGCAGACCAGATTCAATGTTTAAACAGCCTGTTTGCAGCTGTTTTAACCACAACCACATGTTTGCAACTTGCCTAATCTGTTGATAAACATCATTTTTAGCCACCATAAGGTTCCGACAAGTGTACGGCTAGGATTGTGGCACGATATTCAAGAAACGATCCTAGCGGCTCTACTTTTTCTATAAATACCCACCCCCCTTTGGCTTAAAAACCCACAAATCTGATTAAAAAGACTCTAAGTTGGAACCTTCGTTTCATACCTGAGCTATTTTGATCTGGGTTAGCATTCGGGGACCCTGGGTAAGTATTCTTTCGTTCTTTTCCTTATTTTTACTGCTTTTCGAGTCAGAAAGTCAAACTTTGTTTGACTTTCAGCGTTGACCAGTAATGGTCAATGCGAAGTTCGTTTGAACTTCGCAACGTGAGTGTAATCACGTTGGTCATAGTCCTTTGGGACTATGCCCACTGATTACCACGTTGTCTAGGGTCGTAGGGTAGGCGATCTAATAAATCGCCTATACCTTCGAACCCGACCCAGTTTGGTCGATCATTAGGATCCGACCAAACACATTAGGTGACCATAGTAGGTAGGGAATAACCTTCCGAGGTTATACCCTATGGTCACATCGTTTAAGTAGTTGTATGATAGGTAGTTTATATGCCTTAGGTAAATTACCAGAATACCCTTTTCATGTATAATTGGTAATTAAGCATATGTAACCTAAACCTTTGTCACGTAACTGATTATGTAATATGTTTAGGCATATAACACTTGTCATAGGGCTAGTTAGGCGGTCCGAACGCGTTTCACGCGCACGACGCGTTAAAGTAGCAGAAGTTACCTTAATGGGTCGTGATGGGTCGATAATACTTAGGTTAAGTTTCATTTAGTATGTAGGCTTTGTTAAACCATATCATATGAGTTCCTACACTCATTTGGTTTACAAACCCTCCTGCTACCCAGTCTTCCGATTTAGGTCCGGGTTAATTATGTAGTTACCTATATTAGGTACCGTTTTGATTTCCGGGACTCCTCTAGCTTACTTGGTAGTTGTTCAAGACCTCCAAGCATTCTCAGGCGAGTACATTCTTCCCCTATTTTACTGTTTTCAATTGTTTTGGGGTGACTCATATGTGCTAAATGTTTTCGATGTTATAACGATGGTTTCAAAAACGATTAAGGCGATTTATACAAAACTAATAACGATTTCATAAAGTGAACAAACTTGTTGGTTGTAGTTACATAACAAATGACATTCATTAGCAATGATCAAGCCGACCAGTATTAGGTTATGGTACCATAGGATCTGACAAATCCCGTTATTTACTACACCCGTGGTTATGTGTGGGTATGGTAGGTAGCGACTGAATCTGTAATTGTTAACTTACCCTATGGAGGTTTGTTAATACGAAAACGAGAAGCGACGAAAACGAGAAGCGACGAGAGTCACGAAGGTTTGAATGTTATTAGCGAGACGACCTTATAAGTAGTTTCACGACCTAAAACGAATTAAACGATTTACGATTGGTTTTCACACGATGTTTTAACGATTGGGTAACGATTGGGTTTCACACGATGTTTTAACGATTGGGTAACGATTGGGTTTCACACGATGTTTTAACGATTGGGTAAACGATTGGCTTCAAAGCGATATACGATATTATTTTGGTTATACATATTACATGATTTACATTTGGGCATGAACATTACTTTGGTGGTTTGGTTTGGATTAAGTGATTAAGTAACAATGCGTGTGGAATATGATACAAGCATGGTGGATACGCCGCTGGTACTTCCTATATATAAGTGTTTGTATGGTATTACATATTGTAGCGTTATTTGAATCATTTCAGTTTGAGACATAGAACATTTTATACAAGTAACATACTTTTCACAAGACATTTATTTACAAACAACTTATCTTATACAAACTCATTTTACATGGTTATTCATTTAATCATGCATTATTCTCTTATTTATACATATCACCTGAACTTATCATTGTTTTTCAAATAATTTACTAAAACAAATGTTTTTGGGTTAAGAGTCATGGCTACGAGGTTTACAAATTATAACCCGCTTGATTTGAGTTGGTTAATTAAGTTGCAATATTGTACTCTTTTCAAAACAAGGTTTTTAAATAAAGTATTGCAACGTCTAAACTAGCCATGATTTCGATACTCCTACAAAACCTATGTACTCGCCAGCATTTCTTTGCTGACCTCGTTTTCACATATGTTTCAGGTATTGTTGAATGATATCGATTGATAAGATGCATGCTCACAAAGGACTGGACAAGGCCTTAGTGACTCAATAACAATGATAGACTATGTTTAAATAGTGTATTTAGATTTCCAGACGTTGTAATTACTCAATGTTTAATAAAACGAAACACTTTTGATATCCATGGTTATGAAACATTAATTCTGTTGCAACACGCCCCGATGTTTCCGCCACGTTTTGTATGTTCTACGTGGTCGGGGTGTGAAAGAAAAGATGGTATCAGAGCCAATGGTTATAGGGAATTAGGTTATTAGTAATTAGTAATGCTTTGACCTAGTCTATAACCTTCTTAGGACCCTAACGCGAGTTTACTTGCGTTTAGTCATAAAACAATACCGTCACCTATCCTTAGGCGACGACCACAATAAGAACATAAATTTCAAAACCGCTTTGAAAACTAATCAATTGTTCTAGGATGATTGATTACTAGGTTTTGAACTCTCTATTATAAGGTTTTGAACTCTCTATTATATGGTTTTGAACCTCTTTGAGTTTTCAAAACTTCGTCAAGGTTTTGGGTTTTAAATAATGTGAACACGTGCAAACTGGAAGGGTGAATGCCTGTATTCTGGGTTTTCTGGCTAGGCAAGCACTTCGTATACATCTCATCAGACGCGAGACCAGTTGTGCTTACCTGGGAATTCTTGGGATGAGTGTTCACTTATAGGCGAGCATGTCTTCGCGATACATTATTTTTGACCCATTTACTTTGATCAGTCACCGTCTCATTTGTTTGCCTTAGGTAACAAACAAATGATCGCAATCTTCATGCGTTATCATTCTGTTTTGATTGTCCAATAATCTTTCACCTGTTTCTCCCTATGCCTTTCTTTTTCTTCAAGAATGTCTCTTCATCACGATGACGCTCAGATATCTGAGCAAGCAGCCAAAATTCGCTCAGCGAATAGGCGAAGTAGCCCTGAAGACTGTTGAATTAGCTACTGCCATGTATCATCTCCAGGATGAAGCCACTCAAGAGTCACCAAGACAGGCAGGACCTAGTCAGGTGACAGCACCATCAGCCAAGAAACCAATCGAGGAATCAAAGACCATGGATGAACGATCCCCTAAGAAGTCAAAGAAGCGAAAGGCTTCTCAGAACTTCGCCATGGTCGCTCACAATGGTAAAGCAGTCCCCAACCAACCAGCTCAACCCCCTGCTAGGTGTGTATGGCTTTTCCTATGATACCTACATCAAGGAACTATGTACCTTACAACCTACTCTTGTGATTTCTCTCTCTCAAATGATTGCTCATGATTCCCTCGAAAAATTTTAAGTACTCGTTTCACTCTAAGAAACGAAGTACAGAAAATTAAGTGACATTATGAGTAATCGTGCTTTTCGCACATCTGTGCCTTTAAATCCTTGGTTAGATAACTAAGGGTATTTTCAAATCTCATACCCATTACGTTTTGATTTTTCAACATACACAGTACCAGTATTTCAAAACAATCTTCATGATCTCAAAACATTTCATATAGTTTGAAAACAATTTTTCTAGATGCATTGTCTGTGTTATTTCAAAAACATTGGCCATGTTATCAAAACCAACCTTTCTAATTTCAAAATATTTCATATAGTCTGAAGACAATATTAACACAATACATTTTCTGATCAAGTGCATGATTTCGAAAAGCATCATTCATGTCTTTCAAAAACCTTATACATAATTTCAAAATTCATTTCGCATGATTTTAAAACATTTTTGTAAATATATCTACCTATTACACCTACTTTATTATTTCAAAAAAAAAAAAAAAAAAAAAATTTATATATAAGGTTTCAAAAACGTTAAACACATTTTTCTTTAAAGAACCCCATGCATAGTTTTTCAAAAATATTTTTCCTCATACATTGACTTAACCTTCAAAATCCTGCTTCATATGTCGCCTTGGCATATCTAGCATCTCAATTTCATAAGCATTTTACATCATGTTTTGACCTAAGCACATCCAGTGCAAGGTTTCAAAACATCTTCAACTTCTAAAATCCATAAGGGATCTTTTTATCTTCACAATTAGATCCTTGTGGATGATCATCATTCAAATCTGAATCCTTAATTGGATTCCTTATGTACCTGAATTCGAACATTTCGGTTCCTTATAATCGAAATCGAATTTTTCTTTTAAAGATCTTTCTATCCTTATAGTTAGATTCTTGATAATGTTTAAAGTACCAAATGAAATCCACGAGATGGATTCCTAGTGTGCTTTAAATACATGTACTCTGTTAGCAGAACAAACTTCTAGTTAAACAATTTTGTGGTTATGTGACTATGTGTTTATTCATCTCATGTTTTCTTTTATGCATTTTTATGTTTTTAATACTCTGGATATTCGTTATCCAAATCCTCGCAGGATCTTTCATATCTTCATATGAGAGATTCGTAGCAGGATATTCAAAAGGTACTACCTTAAATCCTTAATGGGCTTCTATGTAATAGTTAAGACCCTTGGATTATATAGTGCTGCTCCATGATTCATTAGAGACCCTTTAGTGGTCTAATCAAAAAGATTGATTCACAATTTGGTTAAAGAACGACATCTAGTGATGTAGCTGGACAGACTCCTTGATAGTCTATTTAAATCATTTATTGATTTAGTCTAAAGGACTCTATGGGGTCTAAGTCACGCTCATCACAGGATTGTTCATTTGGTTTTACCCTACACATTATAAAATAGACTGTGTGAACTGTGCAAGGAATTCTCTAATTTTGGATGCGCACATAATTATGAAATTTAGTGCACAGAAATCCAGTAAGATTTATTATGTGAAAGAACCGATAGCGACAACAATAACAAAATGAGGACGATGTAATGGAGGCATGGTGGACGCACCAATGACGCTTCATATACTTGTATATAAGTGTCCCTCTTACATTGCAAACATAATGTTATTAAGGTTACTAGAAGTTCAAGAACCCTAACCAATGTTATTTGATCTTTTCAACTTCATGTTTTAAACTCTCACAAGTTTCCTCTAAATAAATTTCGGGACGAAATTTCCTAAAGTAGGGGAGACTGTAACACCTGTGCCTCCACGACCATCAAACAAATGCCAAACCAATGAAATAATGTATTTCATACTTTGGACTTGTATGAATATGTGTATCTTTTTCACATATCGACTCATGTTCGATTTCAAGCTCTAAATCGCTTTCTGGAAGGTTATACGCGCACTAATGCGTAAATATAACCAGTTTAATGCAACGAACACTCCGGAATAGTGAAATAGGCTTAACATACCTTAAATAACCTATACATAACTTAGATATAAGTTTTGGAAGGTTTGGTGTGGTGAAATCAAAGTTAAATCGCTTACAGGGACTAAAGTTGACAAACTGCGAAAGTATGCCAATTTGAACTGTAACAGACATTCCGGAACATGACCATAAGTTAAACACACCTTAAATATCCTTTACATAGCTTAGAAATAGGCTTTGAGGGGTTCGGTGTGCTAAAATAAACTTTAGGGTCATTCAGGGACTAAAAGTGTCAAAAAGTGCACAAGTTTGCATTTTCGCGCATAACTTACGTTCTGAATACATCCGGACATCCAAAAATTTATATAAGCATGACTATATTATATTTTAGTGTTCGCCATAAGAAAAATCCATTCGTCGCGTCATTTGGATCGTTTTTCGCGCTTATGCGCATTCCGTCGTAATTAAGCGAACATCGCGTTCGTACGGCTAAACGAACCGACATCCGAGATATTTTTGAGCATGTTTTAAGTTCCCTATACTTTAAACTTCATTTTAGAGCTTTGAAATGGGGTTAACGGGCCTTAAACGTGTCAAAAATGGGCTGATTGCACTACAGGGACCAAAACTGTAAATCTGCCAAAGTTGTTACCTTACGGACCTCAACATTGGCAGCTTTACGGTCCGTAAAGCAGTATGCAGACCAGATTCAATGTTTAAACAGCCTGTTTGCAGCTGTTTTAACCACAACCACATGTTTGCAACTTGCCTAATCTGTTGATAAACATCATTTTTAGCCACCATAAGGTTCCGACAAGTGTACGGCTCGGATCGTGGCACGATATTCAAGAAACGATCCTAGCGGCTCTACTTTTTCTATAAATACCCACCCCCCTTTGGCTTAAAAACCCACAAATCTGATTAAAAAGACTCTAAGTTGGAACCTTCGTTTCATACCTGAGCTATTTTGATCTGGGTTAGCATTCGGGGACCCTGGGTAAGTATTCTTTCGTTCTTTTCCTTATTTTTACTGCTTTTCGAGTCAGAAAGTCAAACTTTGTTTGACTTTCAGCGTTGACCAGTAATGGTCAATGCGAAGTTCGTTTGAACTTCGCAACGTGAGTGTAATCACGTTGGTCATAGTCCTTTGGGACTATGCCCACTGATTACCACGTTGTCTAGGGTCGTAGGGTAGGCGATCTAATAAATCGCCTATACCTTCGAACCCGACCCAGTTTGGTCGATCATTAGGATCCGACCAAACACATTAGGTGACCATAGTAGGTAGGGAATAACCTTCCGAGGTTATACCCTATGGTCACATCGTTTAAGTAGTTGTATGATAGGTAGTTTATATGCCTTAGGTAAATTACCAGAATACCCTTTTCATGTATAATTGGTAATTAAGCATATGTAACCTAAACCTTTGTCACGTAACTGATTATGTAATATGTTTAGGCATATAACACTTGTCATAGGGCTAGTTAGGCGGTCCGAACGCGTTTCACGCGCACGACGCGTTAAAGTAGCAGAAGTTACCTTAATGGGTCGCGATGGGTCGATAATACTTAGGTTAAGTTTCATTTAGTATGTAGGCTTTGTTAAACCATATCATATGAGTTCCTACACTCATTTGGTTTACAAACCCTCCTGCTACCCAGTCTTCCGATTTAGGTCCGGGTTAATTATGTAGTTACCTATATTAGGTACCGTTTTGATTTCCGGGACTCCTCTAGCTTACTTGGTAGTTGTTCAAGACCTCCAAGCATTCTCAGGCGAGTACATTCTTCCCCTATTTTACTGTTTTCAATTGTTTTGGGGTGAATCATATGTGCTAAATGTTTTCGATGTTATAACGATGGTTTCAAAAACGATTAAGGCGATTTATACAAAACTAATAACGATTTCATAAAGTGAACAAACTTGTTGGTTGTAGTTACATAACAAATGACATTCATTAGCAATGATCAAGCCGACCAGTATTAGGTTATGGTACCATAGGATCTGACAAATCCCGTTATTTACTACACCCGTGGTTATGTGTGGGTATGGTAGGTAGCGACTGAATCTGTAATTGTTAACTTACCCTATGGAGGTTTGTTAATACGAAAACGAGAAGCGACGAAAACGAGAAGCGACGAGAGTCACGAAGGTTTGAATGTTATTAGCGAGACGACCTTATAAGTAGTTTCACGACCTAAAACGAATTAAACGATTTACGATTGGTTTTCACACGATGTTTTAACGATTGGGTAACGATTGGGTTTCACACGATGTTTTAACGATTGGGTAACGATTGGGTTTCACACGATGTTTTAACGATTGGGTAAACGATTGGCTTCAAAGCGATATACGATATTATTTTGGTTATACATATTACATGATTTACATTTGGGCATGAACATTACTTTGGTGGTTTGGTTTGGATTAAGTGATTAAGTAACAATGCGTGTGGAATATGATACAAGCATGGTGGATACGCCGCTGGTACTTCCTATATATAAGTGTTTGTATGGTATTACATATTGTAGCGTTATTTGAATCATTTCAGTTTGAGACATAGAACATTTTATACAAGTAACATACTTTTCACAAGACATTTATTTACAAACAACTTATCTTATACAAACTCATTTTACATGGTTATTCATTTAATCATGCATTATTCTCTTATTTATACATATCACCTGAACTTATCATTGTTTTTCAAATAATTTACTAAAACAAATGTTTTTGGGTTAAGAGTCATGGCTACGAGGTTTACAAATTATAACCCGCTTGATTTGAGTTGGTTAATTAAGTTGCAATATTGTACTCTTTTCAAAACAAGGTTTTTAAATAAAGTATTGCAACGTCTAAACTAGCCATGATTTCGATACTCCTACAAAACCTATGTACTCGCCAGCATTTCTTTGCTGACCTCGTTTTCACATATGTTTCAGGTATTGTTGAATGATATCGATTGATAAGATGCATGCTCACATAGGACTGGACAAGGCCTTAGTGACTCAATAACAATGATAGACTATGTTTAAATAGTGTATTTAGATTTCCAGACGTTGTAATTACTCAATGTTTAATAAAACGAAACACTTTTGATATCCATGGTTATGAAACATTAATTCTGTTGCAACACGCCCCGATGTTTCCGCCACGTTTTGTATGTTCTACGTGGTCGGGGTGTGATAGAGGTGCCCTCGTTGTGGGGGGTGATGCGCTTAGTTTGTTTTTGCGCAGCTGGCAACAGATGTTGCAGCTTCCCCTATTTTAGGGCTCGCTCAATCTCCAGTCGGAGACTGATGCAGTTGTTTGTTGTGTGGCCCGAGTCCTTGTGATACTCGCAGTAGAGTGTGAGATCTTGGTTCTTTTTGGACTTCATCGGTTGGGCCGGTCGCAGGAATTGCGCGTCCGTGAGGAGGACGTCGCTTGGCGACTGGTTGATCTCGGTCCAGTTACGGTCCCGAGACTCCTTCTTCGACGCCCGATTTTCACGCTGGGCGTTGATTGTTGCCCTTGCGTAGGGCTGGTTATTACCTGGGACATATGGTCTGGGATCGCTGCCGCGATTCCATGTGTCCCGGTTGCGCTTGTTGTTGCGCTTGTGTTCTTGGTGGGAGGACAGGCCTTCCGTTTGGGGCTGTGCCTTTGAGACGTGCGGTTTGAGGGACCGCTGAGTCTGGGCGTATGTCTTGACCGCAGCCATGACATCTTCCCATTTCTTAGGCAAGCCTTCCTTGCCGGAGATAGTCATAACCATTTGTTCGTCCTTAACGGCAACAATGAAATGGTTGCGTGCCATTTGGGCAGCAACGTCGCCTATCTCCAGGCACTCTTTATTGTAACGGAAAACGAACGCCTCAAGCGATTCATTGTCTCTGCGCCAGATGTTCATGACGTCCATAGAATCACGTTCATGACGTCGCTGCTGGCAAAAATGCGCGAGGAACTTTGCTTGCAAGTCCTCGAATGAGGTCAGTGACCTCACTGGCAAAGAATCGAACCAAGCCCTGGCCAGACCTATTAGGGTCTGTGGGAAAAATTGACATCAAGTGGGTTCATCCCACCTGCCGTTGCACCCGGCGCCAACGAAGATGTTCATGTGGTCATCTGGGTCGGCCGAACCGTTGTATTTCCCAAAGTTTAATGGGAATTTGGTGGTGGTGACATCGGCGTTGGCAATCTCCGGGACAAACTTGGAGTTTTCGGCCGCAGATTTCGGCCTGTAGGGTTGGCTCTGGTGGCGCTTTGCAGCGCGGAGGTATGTAGTGCGGGGGTGAGTGGGAGGAACATAGTTGCGTCCTCCCAGTCTGCTGCTACTGGCGTGGGACTCACCGCGATATGTATGGTCGTCCGGATCGGTACGGTCCTGCCTTTCATGGTGGGACTGGGGTCCCAGCCGGCTATAGATGCCGGGGCCGTGATGGGCTGTGGATTGCCGCCTGTTTTCGCCATGAGGGCCTAGGCGGCTTTGTATTGGGCCCCTGGTTCGGGACCCGTATGAGGAATCATCCTCATTAATCGTGCCGGACCTCACAGTAAGAGGAGCCGCGGTCTTCATGCCTGCTCCGGGAGGCTGGATTTGTGGGGGCCCTGCTGTCGTATTGTAAAATACGACCCGCAGGTGTATGCGGTGCTGGGGTAGGCCCCACAGGTACTTGCGCTTCTGCGCACGCTCTGTTGTATGTTGCGGCCAGCAAAGCTTGTTGCTGGTCGTACCAGGTATGAAGGTTCATGCCTGGAGGTATCACAGCAGCGTACTGTGAAAGATCGTGTCCGAACGTAAGGGAAGCGCCCCCTTGCGTCGATGTGCCAACGTGGTCAGCATTTGGGGCTAGGGGAATGGTCCCCGTAGGCCCTTGGTTTGCGGGGTTTAGGTTATCCCCGGTAGTGTTGTTTAGACGATCAGACATAATCTTTGGAGAGAAAAGGATGGTGGAAAAAAGTGCTAAGAGTAGCGGTGGGCGCCAATGATGAAACAATGGTTAACCGGGTGGGGTTAACTCACTGGTCTCGTCAAGTAGGGTTAATCCCTTCTTTCCAAGTATCGCTGGCTGGATCATCCGCTGGTTTGTTTCCTGCACAAGGAAACAAGCCGTGACTCGTAACAAGGAGGATGGGGTGGGGGTGCTCCTTGTTACCACTCTCCGGCGTGAGAATTAGTAGTTTGCTTGGGAAGCAAAGTGTGATAGTAGTAGTAGTGAGAGAGTTCAGAAGTGATACCTCAAACCTGGTTTGGGATGGGTATTTATAGCCGAGGAGTGAAGGAGGGTAGTTGAGTAGCTAGCCTGACATCGCACAGCCTCCTGTAGGTGTGTCAGGCCTGTCGATTACGGAGGTGATGCCACGTCCTGCTGTGGTGTCAGGCTGTGTCACACCCCGACCACGTATAACATACAAGACGTGGCGGAAAACGTCGGGGAGTGTTGTAACAGAATTAATTGTTTCATAACCATGGCATACAAAGTTGTATTTTATTTATCAACATAAGAGTTACATTGTCTTAAACAGGAAATACAGAGTTTATAACATAATTAAACAAAGTCTATCTTCGTTTTATGTTTCTAAGGCACAGGTCCGCCCTAGTGTCCTGATCATCATCCTATGGAAAAGCTCCTGAAAACACATGTGAAAATATGTACGTCAGCATAAAAATGCCTGTGAGATACATAGGATTTGTGAAAAAAATAGGATTCATGACTTATAAGTTTAGGAAAAGTTGTTTAACAACAGTCAGTCATGAACCTTGTAAGTTGTTTTGTTTTGTAAATCATTCAGAAAGCGATGATATGTATAATTAAGAGAATATGTAAGGTTAAATGAATAACCAAGTGAATTGAGTTTGTATAAGATAAGTTGTTTTGTAAATCAATGTCTTGTGAAAAATAATTTGTTTATGTAAAACGTAATATGTCAAACACTGAAATGATTTAAGTAACGCTACGACATGTAATATCATACAAACACTTATATATAGGAAGTACCAGCGGCGTATCCACCATGCTTGTATCATATTACACACGCCTCGTTACTCAAAACACTTACTCAAACCAACCATCAATGTAAATTGTTCATGTATAAACGAATTGTCATGTGTTAATGTGCAAACTATATAGAAATGTCTATGTTCAATGTAAACCACTAAATGTGTATATAAATGTCAAAATGTTTATGTTTAATGTAGATCATGTAATGTGTAACCAGAAATGTCATGTATGGTAAGTGAAATGTATCAACTAAACCATATGTAAAATGCACAACAACAAGGTATTGAAGTAAAACACAGTTTAAATCAAAGTTATGTTTTGTGTAACAAATGCATGCTATACTGATACAAACATTTATGCGGTATTGTTATAATGCATACATCCAAGCCTTGAGACTGCGGCGATAAACCCTTAAACAAATTAAAGGTTTATCTAAGTTATGTATATCGAATTTGGTCATTCCTTCCAATCCAAACAAACCCAGGATTTCAGGAACGGGAGTTGTCAATTCCTATGGTACCACTACCTACTAACGAACGGCGTAGCTAATGTTAATGAATGTATTGTTCCATTGTAAACAACCCAAATGTCATAACAAAATGTAAGCATGTGATGAATAAGAAATGTACTAAGTATGCTAAGTTAACATACAAAGCAGAAAAGTCATGTAAATCAATGTGCTAGCATGCTCAGTCAACATACATAGCAGAAAAGTCATGTAAATCAATGTGCTAGCATGCTCAGTCAACATACATAGCAGAAATGTAAAGTAAAACAATGTACTAAGTATGCTAAGTAAACATACATAGCAAAACAATGTAATGTAAATCATGTACTAATAGTGTACTAATGAACATAGCAAGTATATGATGTGAAAACAGGAAAGCACAAAAAATAACAAGTAGGCACATGCGTTTCACCCCAAAACAGTTTGAAAACAGTAAAAGAGGGGTCTATGTACTCACGTGAGATTGTTCAGTAGTCCTAAGATAACCACCAAGCAATACTAGAGATCTCGGAATCAAACGGTACCTAATATAGGTAACTATGTTAATAAATCGGACCTAAATCGGAAGATCGGATAGAATGAGGGTTCGTAAACCAAACGAGTGTGGAGACTCGTGTAATATGGTTTAACAAAGCCTACATACTAAATGAAACCTAACATAAGTGCTCACGACCCATTACGACCCGTTTAGGTAGCTTATGCTACTTTAACGCGTCATTCGCGTGAAACGCGTTCGGAACGTCTAACTAGTCTTATGACAAGTGTTATATGCCTAAACATGTTACATAATCAGTTATGTGACAAAAGTTTAGGTTACATATGCTTAATTACCAATTACACATGAAAAGGGTATTCTGGTAATTTACCTAAGGCATATAAACTACCTATCATACAACTAACTAAACATCGTGACCATAAGGTATAACCTCGGAAGGTTATTCCCTATATACTATGGTCACCTAATGTATTTGGTCGGATCCTAATGATCGACCAAATGGGTCGGGTTTGAAGGTATAAGCGATTTATTAGATCGCTTACCCTTACGACCCTAGACAACGTGGTAATCAGTAGGCATAGTCCCAAGGGACTATAACCAACGTGATTACACTCACGTTGCGAAGTTCAAACGAACTTCGCATTGACCAAAAACTGGTCAACGCAGAAAGTCAAACAAAGTTTGACATTCAGACTCGAAAAGACTCGAAAAGCAATAAAAGAACGAATGAGTACTTACGAAGGGTCCCCGAATGCTAATCTAGATCAAAATAACTCAGGTATGAAACAATGGTTCCAACTTAGAGTCTTTAAGATCAGATTCTTGTAAGTTTTGAAGTTGGGGTGATGGGGTATTTATAGTTTTCGGGTAACCGTTAAGATCGTTTCATGGAAACCGTGCTCGAATCCCACCCGTACATGTGTTGGAATGTTATGGTGACTAAAAATGGTTCTTATCAGCTGACTAAGCATGTGTGAGTGTGTGGTTGTGGATTAAACAGCTGGAATCTGCAGTTAAATGCAGTTAATCTGGTCAGGAATGTGACACCCCAGGAAAACCAGGAAAACCATACAACTTAACTAGCTTCCTCAGTGAGTGCTTACCAAATTTCGGGACGAAATTTCTTTCAACTTGGGGATGATGTGACAACTCGAAATTTAGAACCTTTCTTGTATCCCGATGTAACATGCTTAAACGTGTGACTAGTTAACTTATGTGATTAATGATGAGTGAACCTTTTATGTGATGATGTGTTATGTTTATATGTATGCTTGTGTGTATAGTATGTGTATATGTTCAAGTGAGCCGAGAACCAAGAACCCGACTCGAGACCATGTGGTCTCGAGTGAACAGTGCAACGTGTGGGCCGGTTGGGCCGTGCACCTCATCCGAAACCCATTAGGGTGCACCATGGTGGAACAAGTATATAATCCTTGTGATAGCCACACTTGTCATTTTTGGGCAAACAACACACATACTCCTCTACACACACACTCTCCATTCTCCCTCACTAAAACCCTAAGCCACAACATTGCTCTCCTTCTTCTCGGATCAAACCGGTGACCACAAGGAGACTCGGTTAAGCTCATCATCATCACTCGGACTCTCCATTTTCACTCATCTTCATTACCAACTCGGTACCCTTTTCACAACCGGTTAGTGACTTATGTTATGTGTGATATTTCGGTTGAAGATGATATGTTTCGGTTGATAGTTATGTATGATGAAATCATATGATAATATGTTTGCTTGTTAAGTCTCATACATGATTAGGGTATTGATTATGTGATGATATGCACCATAACTATTGTTTGAATATGACAAAGGTGTTTGTGGATTTAATGAGCTCTTGGTGGTTAAATGATACATGTTTAGTTACAACACTTATTATGAACATGACCTCCTTAATAAAGGTATAGATCTTTGATGATAAAAGAATAATGATGATCATCCGATTCATGAGGAGTATAGAATAGATGTTTTGTTTGCAAGATGAGCTTGATATCTAGTTTAGGTATTATAACTCTTGTCCGTAAAATGCAAAGTGTGTTTGAACAAGAGTTGTTTGTGCTATGAATATTTGATGTACATGATGAACATATGAAGAACATGATGAATATGATATGAATGTGGCTTGAATATTCGAAATCTGATTGTTTGACCCATTTTGGTTAGTAATTAGACAAGAAAACATGTTTAAGTGGATAGTACAAACTGTTACATGAAATCGGTTTTCCATTGGATAGTACACTATGCAGATTCAGCAAGTGCTGGGAGTCGAGACCCTTGGTTTCGACTCGAGACCTCGCCACACCCACACAAAACAGCACAACTCGAGATCGTGGTTGCGAGTCCGGTTGCGACTCGAGACCATGAACATGACAACCCGAGACCGGGGATTGCGACACAGGTTGCGAGTCGAGAACTCCCTAGTCCCGACTCGAGACCACACAATGCCAGCACAAAAACAGCACAACTCGAGAATGGGGTTGCGAGTCTCGTTGCGACTCGAGACATGACCCGAGACCTTCACGTTTGCGACTCGAGAACACATAAGCACAACTCGAGACCGCACAGTCTCGACTAGAGACCGCACAGTCTCGACTCGAGACCAACTACATGTGCACGTTGTTTGGATTTGCACTGTTACGGGCTTGGGATTGGGCCGGACCTTTGGGCTTTGTTTACTTGTATACATGCTACTGTTCAACTCAAGGTATTATTGTAAACTGCCATGGTAAACGTGTATGCCATGATCGTTACTTGTGTATGAATACGTGTAGAAGATACGTGCACTACTTGGTTTGAACCTGACTTGAATGGTATCTATGTTAGGACGTAGTTGACCACTTACAACTTGATTGACTTTTCTGTGTATCTGCCGAGCAAACCAAGGTGAGTTCACACCCTCTACAAAGCATGGGATTCCCAGGGGTCGGGAATTGGGGTTAAGGAACAAGGGTTCCTCGTCCTCCTTGGGTAGGACAGGATTGGTTCAGGAATGTAATTCCTCGTCCTCATGGACAGATAACTCGTACTAGACCAAAACTCTATCACGAAGTCCCTCCTTTTTATATCGACTTAATCACCGGGCCAATGGCGAGCGGGCCATTAGTTAGATAGCGCTATTTAGGTCTGACAAACCTCACACCGTGCCGCAGAGGACGGGCGTGAACTAATGGATTTGGGGCACGTCAATGATGATAGAGATTGACAGTTTCAGGGCACATAAACATGACTACAGTCAGCAGTCGATATGGTAACGAGTCTAGTGTATACATGGGGTAGCCCCCACGGCCGAATGCCAGACCACTAACATGGGGTAGCTCCCACGGCTGGATTGCCAGAGTAATCGGGAATAAACAAGTCACGTTTTTTTACTATGGGGTAACCCCCACGGCAGAATGCCAGATAAAGGAAACTGTTTTCGAAACAACTTAAAACGAACACCCAACCGTGAACTCACTCAACTTGTTGTTGACTCGTTACTACATGCTTTGCAGGACAATAGGTACTTGGCTGGAGCTTGCATGGAAGAGAGTCGTTGTGGGACATGGACAGCTGCGTGCCATGTTAAACCTTGAAACAATTAAACTTATGTTTTGATTTTAAACGTTATGCTTCCGCTTGCAACTTAAACTACGTTTTGTTTGAACACCAATTGTATTGGTTGGATTTTATAACTACTTATATGTTTGTTCAATATGATTGGTGGCTGGATCCTGGTCAGTCACGCCTCCAAGCGGTAGTACTCCGCAGGTGGATTTTGGGGGTGTGACAGATTGGTATCAGAGCCATTGGTTATAGTGAACTTGGTTTTAATAAGGAAAAAGGGTTTTATTAAAATCAGACTATAACATGTACAGTGCTCTACGATCCACAACGACGCTTCACTCCACATGCAAGGCTCGACACTCTAGGTGATATGATCTGTGTATATATTGCCTACTTGTTAGTTACATAGTACATTGCTCATGGTATGCTTGATTAGTATAACTACTGTTGCTTGAACACGTGTGTAATTACTCACATCTGCCATCGCATTTTCGCGAACCCCTCTCATTTATGTTCTTCTTGGTATGAAGATCATGTCTGGACGCGTTAACCTGACACAAGCCCAGTTGACGGCTCTGATTAACGAACGGGTTGCCGCAGCACTTGCAGCTGCACACGCAGGAGGTATATCCTGCAGTCCGAACTCATTCTAGGATCTTTAGAATCCTACTCTCGTGAACCAACTATTGTGTTAAACTCTGTCTTTTCTTTCGCCCACACTAGGTCAACACGCTCAACCACCCATGTGCACTTTTAAGACTTTCATGGACTGCCGACCAACTACTTTTAGCGGCACTGAAGGAGCAGTAGGTCTCCTCCACTGGTTTGAGAAGCTAGAATCTGTCTTCGAAATGTGTGAATGCCCTGAGGCGCGCAGGGTGAAGTATGCTACCGGTACTCTCGAGGGTTTAGCCCTCACATGGTGGAACGCTCAGGTCCAAATGCTGGGGTTGGTTGCTGCCAACGCCACCCCATGGGAAAACTTTAAAGAGATGATCAAGGAAGAGTACTGCAGTCGGGATGAGATTCACAAACTGGAGGTAGAATTCTTCAACCTCAAGATGACGGGGTCGGAAATTGAAGCTTATGTGAAAAGGTCGAACGAACTGGCAATTCTGTGCCCTACTATGGTGGATCCTCCCATCAAACGCATCGAACTATTTCTTCAGGGCTTAGTGCCGGAAATCCAAAGTCATGTGACTTCAGCAAACCTCACCACCATCCAGCAAGTTGTGCAATTGGCTCACCGTCTCACGGATCAGGCGGTGGAGCAAAACAAGTTACCAAAGTGCATAGGTGCGGCAACCACTTCAGGTACTCTTAGTGACAACAAACGGAAATGGGATGGAACTTCAAGTAAGGGGTCGACTTCTGTTCAGTCTCAGTCTCAGCAGAGAAAGACTGAAGACTATAAGAGCCCTAGTCAGCAATCATCTGGTGGTCAAAGTCATGGTGGATACAAGGGGAATCACCCCAAATGCAATCGCTGCAGCCTACACCACAGTGGGCCATTCACCAGGGCAACTGTCATCGGTGCAACAAGCCTGGTCACGCTGCAAAGGATTGCAGGAGCTTATACCCCGCAAACCATAATCGCCAACAACAGGCCCCACAGAACCAGCGTCAGCAGCAGCAGGGTGATAACAAAGGGTGCTTTCAGTGTGGAGCTGAGGGCCACTTCAAGAGAGATTGCCCCCAACTGAACAGGAACCAGAACAACAACAACAACAACAACAATTAGGGGAATGGTAACAATGGGAACAACAACAACAACGGAGCCAGGGGGCGGGCGTTCGTGATCGGCCAAGGTGAAGCAAGGAATGACCCCAATGTTGTGGCGGGTAAGTTCCTTCTCGACGACTTTTACGTTACAGTTTTATTTGATTCGGGTGCCGATACTAGCTACGTGTCACTAAAAGTTAGTCAAATGCTTAATCGTATTCCAACACCTTTGAACAACAAGCACACTGTAGAGCTAGCTAATGGTAAGAGTTTAGAAGCCACACACGTAGTCGAGGGTTGTAAACTTATTCTCGCTGACCAGACCTTCTCCATCGACCTTATTCCTATCGTCTTGGGTAGTTTCGACGTTGTCATTGGGATGGATTGGTTATCCCAACACCGAGCAGAGATTCTTTGCAACGAGAAGGTTGTTCGTATTCCTGGTTCCGGTAGTGAACCTCTCATGATTCGTGGCGACAAGAGGAGTGCCGTTGAGAACGTCATCTCTCTCCTTAAGGCCCAGAAGTGCCTGCGAAAGGGCCACACTGCCATTCTGGCTCTTGTTACTGACACCTCGGAAAAAGGGAAGAAGATAGGAGACTTTCCAGTTGTACGCGACTATCCTGAGGTATTTCCCGAGGAATTACCTGGTCTTCCGCCTCATCGCCAAGTCGAGTTTGAGATTGAACTAGCTCCTGGAGCTGCGCCTATAGCTCGTGCACCTTATCGTTTAGCTCCATCAGAGTTGGAAGAACTCTCTACGCAACTACAAGAACTCTTGGATAAGGGTTTTATTCGTCCTAGCTCATCACCCTGGGGAGCTCCAGTGCTATTTGTGAAGAAGAAGGACGGTACCTTCAGAATGTGCATCGACTACCGGGAACTCAACAAGGTGACGGTGAAGAACCGTTATCCTCTACCGCGTATTGACGACTTGTTCGACCAGCTGCAAGGGTCGAGCTACTATTCAAAGATAGACTTGAGATCAGGAAATCACCAGCTGAGAGTCCGTGAAGAGGACGTCTCCAAAACAGCCTTTAGAACTCGCTATGGGCACTATGAGTTTCTGGTCATGCCTTTTGGGCTGACAAACGCACCTGCGATTTTCATGGATTTGATGAATCGAGTGTGCAAGCCTTACCTAGACAAGTTCGTTATAGTCTTCATCGACGACATCCTGATCTATTCTAAGAGTCAGGAGGAACACGAGCAACATCTACGACTTATTCTGGAACTCCTTCGAACAGAACAGCTTTACGCAAAGTTCTCGAAATGCGACTTCTGGCTTCGAGAAGTCCATTTCCTAGGCCACGTGGTAAACAAGGATGGGATTCACGTTGATCCATCCAAGGTAGACTCGATTAAGAACTGGCCTGCACCTCGTACACCAAAGGAAATTCGCCAATTCTTGGGTTTGGCAGGTTACTACAGGAGGTTCATTAAGGATTTTTCTAAGATTGCACAGCCTCTCACCTCGCTAACGCAGAAAGGCGTTGTTTACCGTTGGGAGAATGCACAGGAATCAGCATTTCAGCACTTAAAGGATAGACTTTGCAGCGCACCTATCCTTTCCCTGCCGGAAGGCACAGACGACTTTGTGGTTTACTGCGACGCATCAATTCAGGGTCTTGGTTGCGTATTGATGCAACGAGATAAAGTTATAGCCTACGCCTCACGCCAACTCAAGGTTCATGAAAGAAACTACACTACGCACGACTTAGAGCTGGGAGCTGTTGTTTTTGCACTTAAGTTATGGCGGCATTACCTGTACGGTACTAAGTGCGCCATCTACACCGACCACAGGAGCCTCGAGCATATCTTCAAGCAGAAGGAACTGAATATGCGGCAACGACGATGGGTCGAGCTACTGAATGACTACGAGTGCTCAATCAGGTATCACCCGGGCAAGGCCAATGTTGTGGCTGACGCCCTCAGTCGAAAGGACACTGCGCCTAAACGCGTGCGAGCATTACAACTCACGATCCATTCTAGTCTCCCTTCCCAAATACGAGCTGCTCAGATAGAAGCACTGAAACCAGAAAACGTTAGGGCTGAAGCCCTACGCGGATCAAGGCAACGCTTAGAACAGAAGGAAGATGAAGCTTACTACGTGACGGGACGCATCTGGGTCCCACTCTATGGCAACTTACGAGAGCTCGTGATGGATGAAGCACACAAGTCTCGCTACTCAGTACATCCTGGTTCGGATAAAATGTACCATGATATCAAGACTACGTATTGGTGGCCTAGCATGAAGGCCCACATAGCAACCTATGTCAGCAAGTGTTTGACTTGTGCGAGAGTCAAGTCTGAATACCAGAAACCCTCAGGCCTACTCCAACAACCAGAGATACCTCAATGGAAATGGGAGCAAATTTCCATGGATTTTGTCACTAGCCTACCTAGATCTCAGCGCGGAAACGATACTATTTGGGTGATCATGGATCGACTCACAAAATCTGCACACTTCTTGGCTATCAAGGAAACGGATAAATTCTCCACTCTTGCAGAAATATACCTCAAGGAAGTTGTTTCGAGGCACGGGGTGCCCACCTCTATCATCTCGGATCGAGATGCACGTTTTACTTCAGAGCTGTGGCAAGCAATGCACAAATCCTTTGGATCACGATTAGACATGAGCACAGCGTATCACCCTCAGACGGACGGGCAGTCCGAGCGCACTATTCAAACCCTAGAAGACATGCTTCGCGCATGTGTAATCGACTTTGGCAACCGCTGGGAAAAGCACCTGCCACTTGTGGAATTCTCGTACAATAACAACTACCACACCAGCATTAAGGCTGCTCTGTTTGAGGCATTGTACGGGCGCAAATGCCGGTCACCTCTTTGTTGGGCAGAGGTGGGAGATAGTCAGATCACTGGTCCAGAACATGTGGTAGACACAACCGAACGAATCGCTCAGATACGAAGACGCATGGCGGCAGCTCGTGACCGTCAGAAAGTCTACGCCGATAAGGGCAGGAAACCACTTGAGCTCCAGGTTGGGGAGCGGGTACTACTCAAAGTTTCACCCTGGAGGGGTGTGGTTCGTTTTGGTAAACGAGGCAAACTTAACCCACGATACGTTGGACCTTTCGAAATCATCGAGAAAATAGGCAGGGTGGCCTACAGACTGAACTTACCTGCGGAACTCGGTGCAGTTCACAATGTTTTTCACGTGTCGAATCTGAAGAAGTGTCTGTCAGATGAGACCCACATAGTTCCTCTGAAGGAACTCACTATCGACGAGCAGTTACGATTCGTCGAGGAACCAGTCGAAATCATGGACCGGGATGTTAAGGTCCTCAAGAGCACTAGAATACCTCTCGTTCGAGTTCGTTGGAACTCACGTCGCGGCCCAGAGTTCACCTGGGAGCGCGAAGATCGGATGAAACAAATGTAACACCCCGTCCCGGAATCGGCCCGGCGTGTCACTATAACAGTAGTCAGATCAAAAACATAATTCCATTTATACTTAAATGTATTACAAGGCTTTATAGCTTAATGAAGGATATCTAATCCATTACAATTATTTCTACCGTCTTTTCTAAACACTCGAGCACTCTTCCATATTCCGTCCCAGCTTGTCTTGATAACCTGACGTAAAGAAGAAAACAACAACAACAAAAAACGTACGTCTGAGCAAAATTTTGAAAAGTTTTGCCCAGTGTGCGGATAGAGGAAAACAAAAGCTTATTTTATTTTAATAACAAGTTTAACTTTATGTGAAAACTTTACGATGCAAATAACTTAATTTCATAATCATATCTTACGGATGTACCCATGAGCAAACTGAAAACGTGACAATACACAGGTAGCTACTCCTGCATACTTATCACACGAAATGGCAAGTTGGCATACCCGTTATCCATTTCCTGAAAACTTAAATCCTAGGATCTGATCCATACGCCTCCTAATATATGTACCACACTTGTACTTAAGAGACGCCGTGAACTAATCTCTCCGTCACGGATGGAGCACATGATGTCGATGCCGCAACAACATGCTCGTGGGACACTCCACGAGAAGCGATACTCAGGGTATCAGAGTACAATTGAACTTATTCACATAACTTATAAAACTTATTTTCAGAACAAAACGGAACATATATTGGAACATGCGATAATGAGTACAACTTAACAGAAAACTATCGCATGACATGAAACTAAATCAAATGATTAGAATAGGAATCGAACGGACTGTCAAATGAATCGATAATCAAAGACGTGAGGAGTTTTTAAAAACAAGACATAGTAATTTAAAACAATTTGACTTGAGTAACATACTACTTAGATATCATATTAAACTTGTAACTTATTTACTTATAACTTATAAGTCTTAAGATTTTTAACTTGTAACTTGTAAAATACGAATCTTTGGCGAGATTGAAAATATAAGAGTGGAACCAGTCATCAAGGTATGGTTATCAATCCTATCTTGACAATTTCGTCCCCAAAATGTGGTTTATTAAACGAAACAAGATAAAACCTTGACTCGTTAATAAGGAACCACTAGAGTAGGAAATGAAACTTGTATAAAATAAACCATTTTCTAAATAACTGATGAAAAACCTTTTCAAAACGTTTGTGACTTTCAACACATGTTTCATAACTTAATCTTAATACGGAATCTATAACTTATTTCATAACTTAGTCTTAATACGGAATCTATAACTTATTTCATAACTTAATCTTAATACGGAATCTATAACTTATTTCATAACTTAATCTTAATATGGAAACTTAAATTCAGGAACGACATCAATCAAAAGAAAGGGATTCTATCCGTACCCAACGGACATAAATCGACAGAAAGGGTTCTTATAAAAACGACATAAATCGAAAGAAAGGATTCTACCCGTACGATATATCAGAATTGACAGAAATCGAAAGAAAGGAATCTACCCGTACGATATATCAGAATTGACAGAAATCGAAAGAAAGGAATCTACCCGTATGATATATCAGAATTGACAGAAATCGAAAGAAAGGAGTCTATCCGTAATAACTTAATCTTACTACAGAAATTCTTATATTCAAATGACATAAAAACAACATAGATCAAAAAGGAAGGAACCTATCCGTACTGAACTTATAACTTATTTCGGAACTTAAAATCAGAACTGACATAAATCAAAAGAACAGAGTCTATCCGTACTGAACTGATAACTTATATCAAATGACACAAATCAAAAGACAAGAGTCTATCCGTACCTTAAAATCTCCAGGTGATGCTATCTTGTTTTCAATTGTAGGTTTATACGGGCAGAGTTTAGCCTACTGATTATCTTCTTAACCTAATTTGCTCACAAACTAGGTATTTAACTTAATACAGCATTTACGATAACTCACGAGATCAAATTCTCATAATAAATGACAAAATGCAATACTTTGCCCATCGAATTAACGATGATCCATTGAATTAACAATGAACGACAAGGTATAATACTTTACCCATCGAATTAACGATGATCCGTTGAATTAACAACGAACGATAAAGTATAATACTTTACCTATCGAATTAACGACAATCCGTCAAATTAATGACGAACGATAAAGTATAACCCTAATGTGGGCGGCACTTAAACATTCATTAGATATTTGAATCAATCGGACAATGAATCGTAGCAGCGATTGAGTTAATACCCTGTTCTGCAGCACCCCGCTATGCTTAATTTGTGTTTCGTGTGTGTTAATTGAGTAATCGGACAATATCTCAGCCTAATTTTGGAGTTTGATCGAAGTTTTTGTGCCCAGAATCGAGTGCCAAGGCCTGCTATTTATACACGAAATTGGACTAGCTTACGGACCGTAAGCTTCCTGATGTTGCGGTCCGTATGACAGCTTACGGACCGTAAGCTTGGTAGTGTTGCGGTCCGTAAGGTACACCAATGCACTATAGGGTTGCCACGCGTGGGACTAGGCCTGCTGAGTCGACAAAACTAATAAATTCAACTTCCTCCGCAAGTTTATGAAGATAATCGTCAAGTAGGAAATACCCCCCCTGAGTTTTAGGGGCCCTAATCCTGATTCTGATTATTCTGGAAATCTTAGGGTTTGTGCAGAATAACTTGGGTGTCTTAATTAGGGTTTCCTATTGAGCTATAACTTATAAGAAATAATAGTTTTTAATGAGGGTTGTTATATTATTGTTTTAAAATTTTCGGGTGTTACAAATCTACCCCTCTTAAAAAAATTTCGTCCTCGAAATTATTGCATACCTATATATATATATTAATAATCATATTTGAACGCGACCCACTATGATCAATATTCATACTTGAAATACAGCTAGAGTAAAAACAATGAAGATGACGAAATACTTATGTTCGAGACTATCATGAAGTGAAAAGAAAAGTCACTAATCAATGTATCGACTGATTGGACATTGAAATCCTAACCCAATGTCTACCCATTACCTCACAGGTCTTATCTTATGTTTAAGTTTTCTACAGGAAAGAGCCTTTGCTCTGATACCATAGCTGTAACACCCCGTCCCGGAATCGGCCCGGCGTGTCACTATAACAGTAGTCAGATCAAAAACATAATTCCATTTATACTTAAATGTATTACAAGGCTTTATAGCTTAATGAAGGATATCTAATCCATTACAATTATTTCTACCGTCTTTTTTAAACACTCGAGCACTCTTCCATATTCCGTCCCAGCTTGTCTTGATAACCTGACGTAAAGAAGAAAACAACAACAACAAAAAACGTACGTCTGAGCAAAATTTTGAAAAGTTTTGCCCAGTGTGCGGATAGAGGAAAACAAAAGCTTATTTTATTTTAATAACAAGTTTAACTTTATGTGAAAACTTTACGATGCAAATAACTTAATTTCATAATCATATCTTACGGATGTACCCATGAGCAAACTGAAAACGTGACAATACACAGGTAGCTACTCCTGCATACTTATCACACGAAATGTCAAGTTGGCATACCCGTTATCCATTTCCTGAAAACTTAAATCCTAGGATCTGATCCATACGCCTCCTAATATATGTACCACACTTGTACTTAAGAGACGCCGTGAACTAATCTCTCCGTCACGGATGGAGCACATGATGTCGATGCCGCAACAACATGCTCGTGGGACACTCCACGAGAAGCGATACTCAGGGTATCAGAGTACAATTGAACTTATTCACATAACTTATAAAACTTATTTTCAGAACAAAACGGAACATATATTGGAACATGCGATAATGAGTACAACTTAACAGAAAACTATCGCATGACATGAAACTAAATCAAATGATTAGAATAGGAATCGAACGGACTGTCAAATGAATCGATAATCAAAGACGTGAGGAGTTTTTAAAAACAAGACATAGTAATTTAAAACAATTTGACTTGAGTAACATACTACTTAGATATCATATTAAACTTGTAACTTATTTACTTATAACTTATAAGTCTTAAGATTTTTAACTTGTAACTTGTAAAATACGAATCTTTGGCGAGATTGAAAATATAAGAGTGGAACCAGTCATCAAGGTATGGTTATCAATCCTATCTTGACAATTTCGTCCCCAAAATGTGGTTTATTAAACGAAACAAGATAAAACCTTGACTCGTTAATAAGGAACCACTAGAGTAGGAAATGAAACTTGTATAAAATAAACCATTTTCTAAATAACTGATGAAAAACCTTTTCAAAACGTTTGTGACTTTCAACACATGTTTCATAACTTAATCTTAATACGGAATCTATAACTTATTTCATAACTTAGTCTTAATACGGAATCTATAACTTATTTCATAACTTAATCTTAATACGGAATCTATAACTTATTTCATAACTTAATCTTAATATGGAAACTTAAATTCAGGAACGACATCAATCAAAAGAAAGGGATTCTATCCGTACCCAACGGACATAAATCGACAGAAAGGGTTCTTATAAAAACGACATAAATCGAAAGAAAGGATTCTACCCGTACGATATATCAGAATTGACAGAAATCGAAAGAAAGGAATCTACCCGTACGATATATCAGAATTGACAGAAATCGAAAGAAAGGAATCTACCCGTATGATATATCAGAATTGACAGAAATCGAAAGAAAGGAGTCTATCCGTAATAACTTAATCTTACTACAGAAATTCTTATATTCAAATGACATAAAAACAACATAGATCAAAAAGGAAGGAACCTATCCGTACTGAACTTATAACTTATTTCGGAACTTAAAATCAGAACTGACATAAATCAAAAGAACAGAGTCTATCCGTACTGAACTGATAACTTATATCAAATGACAGAAATCAAAAGACAAGAGTCTATCCGTACCTTAAAATCTCCAGGTGATGCTATCTTGTTTTCAATTGTAGGTTTATACGGGCAGAGTTTAGCCTACTGATTATCTTCTTAACCTAATTTGCTCACAAACTAGGTATTTAACTTAATACAGCATTTACGATAACTCACGAGATCAAATTCTCACAATAAATGATAAAATGCAATACTTTGCCCATCGAATTAACGATGATCCATTGAATTAACAATGAACGACAAGGTATAATACTTTACCCATCGAATTAACGATGATCCGTTGAATTAACAACGAACGATAAAGTATAATACTTTACCTATCGAATTAACGACAATCCGTCAAATTAATGACGAACGATAAAGTATAACCCTAATGTGGGCGGCACTTAAACATTCATTAGATATTTGAATCAATCGGACAATGAATCGTAGCAGCGATTGAGTTAATACCCTGTTCTGCAGCACCCCGCTATGCTTAATTTGTGTTTCGTGTGTGTTAATTGAGTAATCGGACAATATCTCAGCCTAATTTTGGAGTTTGATCGAAGTTTTTGTGCCCAGAATCGAGTGCCAAGGCCTGCTATTTATACACGAAATTGGACTAGCTTACGGACCGTAAGCTTCCTGATGTTGCGGTCCGTATGACAGCTTACGGACCGTAAGCTTGGTAGTGTTGCGGTCCGTAAGGTACACCAATGCACTATAGGGTTGCCACGCGTGGGACTAGGCCTGCTGAGTCGACAAAACTAATAAATTCAACTTCCTCCGCAAGTTTATGAAGATAATCGTCAAGTAGGAAATACCCCCCCTGAGTTTTAGGGGCCCTAATCCTGATTCTGATTATTCTGGAAATCTTAGGGTTTGTGCAGAATAACTTGGGTGTCTTAATTAGGGTTTCCTATTGAGCTATAACTTATAAGAAATAATAGTTTTTAATGAGGGTTGTTATATTATTGTTTTAAAATTTTCGGGTGTTACAACAAAAGTATCCCCAACTGTTCGCAAACAGTACACCCACTACTGAGGCTGAAGCTACGGAATTTCGGGACGAAATTCCAGATCAACGGGGGGTGGATGTGACACCCTAGGAAAACCAGGAAAACCATACAACTTAACTAGCTTCCTCAGTGAGTGCTTACCAAATTTCGGGACGAAATTTCTTTCAACTTGGGGATGATGTGACAACTCGAAATTTAGAACCTTTCTTGTATCCCGATGTAACATGCTTAAACGTGTGACTAGTTAACTTATGTGATTAATGATGAGTGAACCTTTTATGTGATGATGTGTTATGTTTATATGTATGCTTGTGTGTATAGTATGTGTATATGTTCAAGTGAGCCGAGAACCAAGAACCCGACTCGAGACCATGTGGTCTCGAGTGAACAGTGCAACGTGTGGGCCGGTTGGGCCGTGCACCTCATCCGAAACCCATTAGGGTGCACCATGGTGGAACAAGTATATAATCCTTGTGATAGCCACACTTGTCATTTTTGGGCAAACAACACACATACTCCTCTACACACACACTCTCCATTCTCCCTCACTAAAACCCTAAGCCATAACATTGCTCTCCTTCTTCTCGGATCAAACCGGTGACCACAAGGAGACTCGGTTAAGCTCATCATCATCACTCGGACTCTCCATTTTCACTCATCTTCATTACCAACTCGGTACCCTTTTCACAACCGGTTAGTGACTTATGTTATGTGTGATATTTCGGTTGAAGATGATATGTTTCGGTTGATAGTTATGTATGATGAAATCATATGATAATATGTTTGCTTGTTAAGTCTCATACATGATTAGGGTATTGATTATGTGATGATATGCACCATAACTATTGTTTGAATATGACAAAGGTGTTTGTGGATTTAATGAGCTCTTGGTGGTTAAATGATACATGTTTAGTTACAACACTTATTATGAACATGACCTCCTTAATAAAGGTATAGATCTTTGATGATAAAAGAATAATGATGATCATCCGATTCATGAGGAGTATAGAATAGATGTTTTGTTTGCAAGATGAGCTTGATATCTAGTTTAGGTATTATAACTCTTGTCCGTAAAATGCAAAGTGTGTTTGAACAAGAGTTGTTTGTGCTATGAATATTTGATGTACATGATGAACATATGAAGAACATGATGAATATGATATGAATGTGGCTTGAATATTCGAAATCTGATTGTTTGACCCATTTTGGTTAGTAATTAGACAAGAAAACATGTTTAAGTGGATAGTACAAACTGTTACATGAAATCGGTTTTCCATTGGATAGTACACTATGCAGATTCAGCAAGTGCTGGGAGTCGAGACCCTTGGTTTCGACTCGAGACCACGCCACACCCACACAAAACAGCACAACTCGAGATCGTGGTTGCGAGTCCGGTTGCGACTCGAGACCATGAACATGACAACCCGAGACCGGGGATTGCGACACAGGTTGCGAGTCGAGAACTCCCTAGTCCTGACTCGAGACCACACAATGCCAGCACAAAAACAGCACAACTCGAGAACGGGGTTGCGAGTCTCGTTGCGACTCGAGACATGACCCGAGACCTTCACGTTTGCGACTCGAGAACACATAAGCATAACTCGAGACCGCACAGTCTCGACTAGAGACCGCACAGTCTCGACTCGAGACCAACTACATGTGCACGCTGTTTGGATTTGCACTGTTACGGGCTTGGGATTGGGCCGGACCTTTGGGCTTTGTTTACTTGTATACATGCTACTGTTCAACTCAAGGTATTATTGTAAACTGCCATGGTAAACGTGTATGCCATGATCGTTACTTGTGTATGAATACGTGTAGAAGATACGTGCACTACTTGGTTTGAACCTGACTTGAATGGTATCTATGTTAGGACGTAGTTGACCACTTACAACTTGATTGACTTTTCTGTGTATCTGCCGAGCAAACCAAGGTGAGTTCACACCCTCTACAAAGCATGGGATTCCCAGGGGTCGGGAATTGGGGTTAAGGAACAAGGGTTCCTCGTCCTCCTTGGGTAGGATAGCATTGGTTCAGGAATGTAATTCCTCGTCCTCATGGACAGATAACTTGTACTAGACCAAAACTCTATCACGAAGTCCCTCCTTTTTATATCGACTTAATCGCCGGGCCAATAGCGAGCGGGTCATTAGTTAGATAGCGCTATTTAGGTCTGACAAACCTCACACCGTGCCGCAGAGGACGGGCGTGAACTAATGGATCTGGGGCACGTCAATGATGATAGACATTGACAGTTTCAGGGCACATAAACATGACTACAGTCAGCAGTCGATATGGTAACGAGTCTAGTGTATACATGGGGTAGCCCCCACGGCCGAATGCCAGACAACTAACATGGGGTAGCCCCCACGGCTGGATTGCCAGAGTAACCGGGAATAAACAAGTCACGTTTTTTTACTATGGGGTAACCCCCACGGCAGGATGCCAGATAAAGGAAACTGTTTTCGAAACAACTTAAAACGAACACCCAACCGTGAACTCACTCAACTTGTTGTTGACTCGTTACTACATGCTTTGCAGGACAATAGGTACTTAGCTGGAGCTTGCATGGAAGAGAGTCGTTGTGGGACATGGACAGCTGCGTGCCATGTTAAACCTTGAAACAATTAAACTTATGTTTTGATTTTAAACGTTATGCTTCCGCTTGCAACTTAAACTACGTTTTGTTTGAACACCAATTGTATTTGTTGGATTTTATAACTACTTATATGTTTGTTCAATATGATTGGTGGCTGGATCCTGGTCAGTCACGCCTCCAAGCGGTAGTACTCCGCAGGTGGATTTTGGGGGTGTGACAAGGAAGGCTGACGCGGCCCGCTTCAGGATGCACATAAACTCAGGCGGGCCGCCTGGACTTGTCAGATCAGACATAAGTTTCAGAAATGACAGTTTTGGTCCCTGTTGTGTTTTAAGGCCATTTTTGACACGTTTAAGGCCCGTTAACCCCATTTCAAAGCTCTAAAATGAATTTAAAGTATAGGGAACTTAAAATGTGCTAAAAAGTATCTCAGATGTCGGTTCGTTTGGCCGTACGATCGTGATGTTTGCTTAATTACGACGGAATGCGCACAACCGCGAAAAACGATCCGAATGACGCGACGAATGGATTTTTCTTATGCCAAACACTAAAATAAAATATTTTAGTGCTTACATAAATTTTTGGATGTCCGGATGTATTCAGAACGTAAGTTATGCGCGAAAATGCAAACTTGTGCACTTTTTGACGCTTTAAGTCCCTGAATGACCCAAAAGTTTATTCTAGCATACCGAACCCCTCAAAGCCTATTTCTAAGCTATGTAAAGGATATTTATGGTATGTTTAACTTATGGTCATGTTCCGGAATGTTCGTTACAGTTCAAATTGACATACTTTCGCAGTTTGTCAAGTTTAGTCCCTGTAGCCGAATTAACTTGTTTTAGCCATACCAAAGCCTTTAAAACTTATTTCTAAGTTATGTAAAGGTTATTTAAGATATGTTGAGTATATGTTTAAGTTCTGGAGTATTTATCGCGTTAAACTGGTTACGTTTACGCACCAGTTTGCGTATAACTCTCCAGAAAGCGATATAGAGTTGGAAATTGAATAAAAGTCAAAATATGAAAAATATAAAACACAACCAAACAAACATTGGGATCAAATAACATTGTTTTATTGATAATAGAACTGTTCACAATGATTACAAGCACATATGTTACAGGCTGTTGCATACATGTGGGCTGACAACTCACTGTTCTCAGTGCCACTTGCACTGTGGTGCTAGAACCACTTGCCTTGTGGGCAGGATGCGGTGCCGGGCCGCATCGCTGCTTGCGGTAACTGATGTTCCCGCGTTCCTGTTCTGGCCAAGATGGATGCAGGATGCGGTGCCGTGCCGCATCGCCGCTTGGTGACTGTTACTGTTGTCCAGATCCCTTGTCGTGACGAAAATGTTCATAGGATGCGGTGCTAGGCCGCATCGTTATGTGTGACATTTGTTCTCGTACTTAAGGTAAGTCTTCCCATCAATGGACAGATTGTTTTCAACCGCTGTGTTCGCGCGTGTCCGCACGGACACAGATAAGTTCTTGCTGGTGGGGGTTTTTGATAAGGGTAATGGTCACTCGCGGTCGTGCTGACGCGAGATCTGGGACCATACCCATTCAGGGAGGGAAAATAAAAGATCTTGTGGAAAATGGCTGGTGAAATGGAAGTGAGTTAGGTTTTGACAACACTTATATAGGTAGGTTTAATCTAGTGGGCTTTGGGCTTGGGCCCAAGACCCACACGCCCAATATCGCGTGTTAAAAGTGGCCCGTAATTTCCTACAAGACCCGTTATCAAAACCCGAACTCTCCGTAACGTCATAATATATAATTTTCGTGTCAAAACACGTAAAACATGATTGGTAGTCATTGTTTGTACGCTCGATCATCGATTACGGTAAAAATTGCGTAAAGTTGCGTCATTTGTCGTTTATAAACCGTTTTTCGATCCGGTTTCGACTATGGTTGTTAAAATTTAATTACGAAGCTAGTTATATCATAAAATTTTAGTTTTGGAAGTAATACGCGTGTCCGATGCTTCCATTTCGTTTGCCGATGTGTTTCCTACAGTCGCGTTTTTTGTTCACGTTTGTGTTCATGACGTTTGGAAGCATGATAAATTCGCGAAACTAAATTTATAAGTATGAAATATTCACATAAAATCCGTTTTTGTCGGCGTTGTCAGTATTTTGTTTAGTTTCAGTTCGCTATTGTTTAATATTCAGCGGTTTTTTCACAGATTGTCATACGCGCACTGTAAAGTCGAATAGGCATTCCTAAGCTTACTAAGGGCCCAATTAAGTTAATTTGTGTCTTAAGCACTATTTATTATAGTCCTAATGCTTGTTTTGCGTGTAATTAAGAGCCATAAATCACTGGTTGTTACATTCTCCCCCTATTAATAAAATTTCGTCCTCGAAATTTAGATTATGTTAACTCCTTAGAGTTGTGCTATACGTAGGTAGATACGAATACTACCAAGGTGAATGGCAATGAAATCGATTCAAGACTTATCCGAATTATGTGAATTCAAAGACATACTGCAACAATAAGAACCTAACGGTTAACAAGAATATGTTTTAGAATTTGATGTCAAGGGAAATGAGACGTAGAGATATGGTCACTAGTGTGACTAAGTTAACAGGGGTCCAATAAAAGAGGAATTTCAAGCAATAGAATTCCAAACTAACGTTCACACTATGCATATGAATTCTAGAAACGATAACATCCATTAACTGGAACTTAGGATCAACAAGCTCAAGTTAAATAGTTTTGCATGAAGTGCTCGATCGGGATTAGCACAAGCTACAAGTTATACCGAGACCACAAGATGTCACAGTGATCGAGATAATTCAATAATAGTGGTGACCGAACAAGTTCACCATGTTTGAAATCAAGTGAAAGCGCAATGAAGTGAATCCGAAAATTTGTTTCAAACGACATCATAAGATTTTCAATTGAAAATGGAACATCAAAGAAATAATGTTTCGATCGAAGATGAAGAAGCATGAATATCGCAAAAAATTCGATCGATAATGAAAGAACTATTAGGAGGTACACTGGAATATAATATGAATTTGTGTACCATTGTCTTAACACACGATTGCGTTAAGACAGCTTTAATATGATAAATCAAAGTGGATTTAATATAAGTCAATAAATTAATAATTAATCCATGCATGAGATGTGTAAACGAGTTTAGCGCAAGCTTCAAATTAGTGAAAACACCACCACAAGGTGTCGAAATCAACAAATGGTGTAATGGAGTTGAAGACCAAACAAGTTTTCTATGACTCAAAACAAATGAAACGCTTGATAAAAATTGATTCAAATACAATGTTCTCAATACATCATATGGTTCCTCGAATTGAATATGTGTAGTGGACAAGTTCAAACAATTGAACTTGGTTTCAGCGCAATCCATCAATAAATACAGGTATCGACAAGGAAATTTCGGCATGGTTACGACGAAAAACCATGTAAGTAACTTGGAAAGAAAGACGAGTTCCAAGAAATTCGTCGACTCGATAGCAAGGAGTCAACACTTACAATAATGTAGGTCATCCGAATCACAAAACAATAATTAGACATAGCGAAATAACATTTGAAATTTTGATGAAGACGATCATTCGATGTGAAACCACATGCATAACAAACGATGCATGTGTAACATATGAATTTTTGCAAGAATTGAAGCAAATGAGTGTTCGCTACAACGAAAGAAATTATCGTGATGCAATGACCATTAAGAGGAGTAGAGATGTGAAAATCTACTCACTAGATGTAGAAGTCGGAATTTCAATAGAAGAAATTTAAGGACTTTACCTTGGGTTTCATGTGATGACCGGTTTTTAGATGACATTACCATGGAATGTCGAAGATAGTGTATTCGTCGTTAATGAGATAGGGGGAATGCGGAGACATGCGTCATCTCCTTGGCGTGATTCGTGTCGTGACAGGACCGCGTGACAAGTTGTCGCATCCTAATCGGTAGTTCTCCTGCTGACAAGATTAGCATCGTCACTGAAATGTTCCATCGTGTCTTCTCAAAGACCTTCCCTCGAAAGTCGTATGTGATGTACTTCAGCCTCCATTGATGTATAGATTGAGTTTCGTGTAATTTTGTGCGCCGGTACTTCGTTTTGCGTAGGTTACCTGCTCGGTTAACTAAAATAGCATAGATGACATAATAATGGCGCTTACCCGAGTTAATAGACGTGGTTCCTACGTGATGACCTTTAATGAACTTCGACATAAGTTGCCAAAGGTTCTAAATGCTTGTTTCCTAAACCCTCAAGGTTTTGTTTACTGTATGCGACTGTTTTGTGTACCGCGTGTAAAACACAACGTTAGCATATGTTTAAAAACAAAATTTTGATCTTTGTTTTCGGCAACGGTTGGAGACCATATTCGAGTCTTAGGCGATCTGTATGTATTCAAAGACTTAACAAACTAAGTTCCCAGAGAAAGTGAGGTTAGAGACTATGTATCTCTACAGAAACCTAATTCGCTGAAACCTATAGCTCTGATACCAATCTGTCACACCCCGAAATATCAGAGCTAGCGTGACTGGACTGGTATCTTCATTGCACAGCGGAAGCAGTTAAGCTAAGACTTCTAGAAAATGAATGCCCACTAAGTACTCGAATCTCCAATGGTTCTCCTATTCCAACCGTGCCATAATTTGAGAAAGTAACCTAAGAAAGAAACATGCGAAAAATCAACATAAAGTTTGTCACACCCCCGAAATCCACCTGCGGAGTACTACCGCTTGGAGGCGTGACTGACCAGGATCCAGCCACCAATCATATTGAACAAGCATATAAGTAGTTATAAAAATCCAACCAATACAATTGGTGTTCAAACAAAACATAGTTAAGTTGCAAGCGGAAGCATAAGTCTTAAATCAAACATAAGTTTAGTTGTTTCTAAGTTTAACATGGCACACAGTCGTCCATGTCCCACAACGATCCTCCTCCATGCAAGCTCCAGCTAAGAAACCTAAGGACCTGCAAAGCATGTAGTAACGAGTCAACAACAAGTTGAGTGAGTTCACGGTTGGGTGTTCGTTTTAAGTTGTTTCGAAAACAGTTTCCTTTAGCTGGCATCCTGCCGTGGGGGTTACCCCATTGTTAAAAACGTGACTTGTTTATTCCCGGTTACTCTGGCTATCCAGCCGTGGGGGCTACCCCGTGTTAGTTATCTGGCATTTCGGCCGTGGGGGCTACCCCATGTATACACTAGACTCGTTACCATATCGACTGCTGACTGTAGTCATGTTTATGTGCCCTGAAACTGTCAATGTCTATCATCATTGACGTGCCCCAGATCCATTAGTTCACGCCCGTCCTCTGCGGCACGGTGTGAGGTTTGTCAGACCTAAATAGCGCTATCTAACTAATGACCCGCTCGCCATTGGCCCGGCGATTAAGTCGATATAAAAATGAGGGACTTCATGATAGAGTTTTGGTCTAGCACGAGTTATCTGTCCCTGAGGACGAGGAATTACATTCCTGAACCTTTGCTGTCCTACCCAAGGAGGACGAGGAACCCATGTTCCTTAACCCCAATTCCCGACCCCTGGGAATCCCATGCTTTGTAGAGGGTGTGAACTCACCTTGGTTTGCTCGGTAGAAACACAGAAAAGTCAAACAAGCAATGTTGTGGCTACTCACGTCCTATCATAGTTGTATCATACAATCAGGTTCGTATTCAAGTAGTGCACGTATGTTCTACACGTATGCTAGCACGTTGCATGCAAGTTCATCCATAGCAGCCCAAATAATCATTCACAATTAACAATACGTATGAGGTCCGTGTAGTAGGCCCAAAGGTCCGGCCCAATCAAATGAGGTGCAAGCCCAAACAGCGTGTATCTGCTTATAGTCTCGAGTCGCAACTAGGCGTTTGCGACTCGCAACCTGGGTCGCAATTGTGGTTTCGGTTCGTGCTGTTTTGGTTACGAGTCGCAACTGGACTCGCAACTGTGGTTTCGAGTCACAAGGTTGGTGTGCTGATCATGTGTGGTTTCGAGTCGCAACCAGGTGTTTGCGACTCGCAACCGATGTCGCAACCGGGAGATTTCGACTCATCATGCATGGTTTCGAGTCGCAACTGATGGTTTCGGTTGGACAACTACTGATTCGGAACAGTGTACTATCCAATGAGAATTTGATTTCATGAAATGGTTTGTACTATCCACTTAAACATGTTTGTTTGTCTAGAAATTTACTAATTTGGATCAAACATATCAGATTTCAAATATTCAGCCACATTCTTATCATGTTCATCAAGTTCTTCATACATTCATCATGTTCTTCAAACATTCAAGTAGTTCATCATCATTCATATGAACCTAAGTCTAACAAAAATCATGAACAACAATCAACTCTTGAGCATATTCATCTAACCCACATATACACATCCGATTTCATAACATGAATAACAATCGAGCACTTCCAACAACAAATCCGAATAATATGAGCATAAAAGTATATAATCCGAATAATATGAACATTATACCAACCGATTTCATGAACATCATTAACTCATCATGCAATAAATCCGGACTCAAAGTATGATAGCTTATTAACATCATCATGTATAAATCTAACAAACCAACATATTATCAAGTCACCCAAGATACATCATCATTAACAAAATATCACATCATCATCATCAACAATAACCGAAATATAAACACACAATGAGAATCAATAACCGGTTAGAGGAATAGTGGTGAAGGATGAAGCTTTGTTTGGTGTGAACAAGCAAAATCCGAGAATCCTTTTGTGGTCGGTTGGTTGGATCCGAGAAGAAGGAGGAGAATAGGGTTTTAGTGAAGAGGATGGAGTGTGTGTATGGGTGAGTGTGTTGTCCAAAGAAATGGCACCTATGGCTATCCACTTAGTTTATATATCCAATCTAAGTTGTGCACCCTAATGGGTTCCCGAATGGGTTAAAGGGGTGTGTGGCCCAACCGGCCCATATGTTACGGTTCACTCGGTTCATATACATACCCGCATACATACACACAAGCATACACATAACATAACACATAATCATATAGGTTCACATGTATCATTCATTAAGTCACATAAGTTTAACTAGTCACACGTTTAAGCTTACAACGAAAGGTTCTAAATTTCGAGTTGTCACATCATCCCCAAGTTGAAAGAAATTTCGTCCCGAAATTTGGTAGGCACTCACTGAGGAAGCTAGTTAAGTTGTATGGTTTTCCCGGTTTTCCTGGGGTGTCACATCCACCCCCCGTTGATCTGGAATTTCGTCCCGAAATTCCGTAGCTTCGGCCTCAGTAGTGGGTGTACTGTTTGCGAACAGTTGGGGATACTTTTGTTTCATCCGATCTTCGCGCTCCCATGTGAACTCTGGGCCGCGACGTGAGTTCCAACGAACTCGAACGAGAGGTATTCTGGTGCTCTTGAGGACCTTAACATCTCGGTCCGTGATCTCGACTGGTTCCTCGACGAATCGTAACTGTTCGTCGATAGTGAGTTCCTTCAGAGGAACTACGTGGGTCTCATCTGACGGACACTTCTTCAGATTCGACACGTGAAAAACGTTGTGAACTGCACCGAGTTCCGCTGGTAAGTTTAGTCTGTAGGCCACCCTGCCTATTTTCTCAATGACTTCGAAAGGTCCAACGTATCGTGGGTTAAGTTTGCCGCGTTTACCAAAACGAACCACACCCTTCCAGGGTGAAACTTTAAGTAGTACCCGCTCCCCAACCTGGAGCTCAAGTGGTTTCCTGCCCATGTCGGCGTAAACTTTCTGACGTTCGCGAGCGGCCGTCATGCGTTTTCGTATTTGAGCGATTTGCTCGGTTGTGTCTACCACATATTCTGGACCAGTGATCTGACTATCTCCCACCTCTGCCCAGCAAAGAGGAGACCGGCATTTACGTCCGTACAATGCCTCAAACGGAGCAGCTTTAATGCTGGTGTGGTAGCTGTTATTGTACGAGAATTCCACAAGTGGCAGATGCTTTTCCCAGTGGTTGCCAAAGTCGATTACACATGCACGAAGCATGTCTTCTAAGGTTTGAATAGTGCGTTCGGACTGCCCGTCCGTCTGAGGGTGATACGCTGTGCTCATATCTAATCGTGAGCCAAAGGATTTGTGCATTGCTTGCCACAGCTCTGAGGTAAAACGTGCATCTCGATCCGAGATAATGGAGGTGGGCACCCCGTGCCTCGAAACAACTTCTTTGACGTATATTTCTGCGAGAGTGGAGAATTTATCCGTCTCCTTGATAGCCAAGAAGTGTGCAGATTTTGTGAGTCGATCCACGATCACCCAAATAGTATCGTTTCCGCGCTGGGATCTAGGTAGGCCAGTAACAAAATCCATGGAAATTTGCTCCCATTTCCATTGTGGTATCTCTGGTTGTTGGAGCAGGCCTGATGGTTTCTGGTATTCAGACTTGACTCTTGCACAAGTCAGACACTTGCTGACGTAAGTTGCTATGTGGGCCTTCATGCTAGGCCACCAGTACGTAGTCTTGATATCGTGGTACATTTTATCCGAACCAGGATGTACCGAGTAGCGAGACTTGTGTGCTTCGTCCATCACAAGCTCTCGTAGGTTGCCATAGAGTGGGACCCAAACGCGTCCCGTTACGTAGTAAGCACCATCTTCCTTTTGTTCTAATCGTTGCCTTGATCCGCGTAGGGCTTCAGCCCTGACGTTTTCTGGTTTCAGTGCTTCTATCTGAGCTGCTCGTATCTGGGAGGGGAGACTAGAGTGGATCGTGAGTTGTAAAGCTCGCACGCGCTTTGGCGCAGTGTCCTTCCGACTGAGGGCGTCAGCCACAACATTGGCCTTGCCCGGGTGATACCTGATCGAGCACTCGTAGTCATTCAGTAGTTCGACCCATCGTCGTTGTCGCATATTCAGTTCCTTCTGCTTGAAGATGTGCTCGAGGCTCCTGTGGTCGGTGTAGATGGCGCACTTGGTACCATACAGGTAATGCCGCCATAACTTAAGTGCAAAAACAACAGCTCCCAGCTCTAAGTCGTGCGTAGTGTAGTTCTTTTCATGAACCTTGAGTTGGCGTGAGGCGTAGGCTATAACTTTATCTCGTTGCATCAACACGCAACCAAGACCCTGAATTGATGCGTCGCAGTAAACCACGAAGTCGTCTGTGCCTTCCGGCAAGGAAAGGATAGGTGCGCTACAAAGTCTATCCTTTAGGTGCTGAAATGCCAACTCCTGTGCGTTTCCCCAGCGATAAACAACGCCCTTCTGTGTTAGTGAGGTGAGAGGCTGTGCAATCTTAGAAAAATCCTTAATGAATCTCCGGTAGTATCCCGCCAAACCCAAAAATTGGCGAATTTCCTTTGGTGTACGGGGCGCAGGCCAGTTCTTAATCGAGTCTATCTTGGATGGATCAACATGAATCCCATCCTTGTTTACCACGTGGCCTAGGAAATGGACTTCTCGAAGCCAGAAGTCGCATTTCGAGAACTTTGCATAAAGCTGTTCTGTTCGAAGGAGTTCCAGAATAAGTCGTAGATGCTGCTCGTGTTCCTCCCGACTCTTAGAGTAGATCAGGATGTCGTCGATGAAGACTATAACAAACTTGTCCAGGTAAGGCTTGCACACTCGGTTCATCAAGTCCATGAAAACCGCAGGTGCGTTTGTCATCCCAAAAGGCATGACCAAAAACTCATAGTGCCCGTATCGAGTTCTGAAAGCTGTTTTGGAGACGTCCTCTTCCCGGACTCTCAGTTGGTGATAACCCGATCTCAAATCGATCTTCGAATAGTAGCTCGACCCTTGCAGCTGGTCGAATAAGTCGTCGATACGCGGTAGAGGATAACGATTCTTCACCGTCACCTTGTTGAGTTCTCGGTAGTCAATACACATTCTGAAAGTACCGTCCTTCTTCTTTACAAATAATACTGGAGCTCCCCAGGGCGATGAGCTAGGACGAATAAAACCCTTATCCAGGAGCTCTTGTAGTTGCGTAGAGAGTTCTTTCAACTCTGATGGAGCCAATCGATAAGGTGCACGGGCTATGGGTGCAGCTCCAGGAGCTAGTTCGATCTGAAACTCGACTTGGCGAAGAGGTGGAAGACCAGGTAATTCCTCAGGAAATACCTCTGGATAATCGCGTACAACTGGAAAATCTTCTATCTTCTTCTCCTTTTCTGAGGTGTCAGTAATGAGAGCCAAAATGGCAGTGTGGCCCTTTCGCAGGCACTTTTGGGCCTTAAGGAGAGAGATGACGTTCTCAACAGCACTCCTCTTGTCGCCATGAATCATGAGAGGTTCACCATCGGGACCTGGAATACGGACAACCTTCTCGTTGCAAAGAATCTCTGCTCGGTGTTGGGATAACCAATCCATCCCAATGACAACGTCGAAACTACCCAAGACAATAGGGATGAGGTCGATAGAGAAGGTCTGGTCAGCGAGAATAAGTTTACAACCCTTGACTACGTGTGTGGCTTCTAAACTCTTACCATTTGCTAGCTCTACGGTGTGCTTGTTGTTCAAAGGGGTTGGAACACGCTTAAGCATTCGACTAACTTCTAGTGACATGTAGCTAGTATCGGCACCCGAATCAAATAATACTGAAACATAAAAGTCGTCGAGAAGGAACTTACCCGCTACAACGTTGGGGTCATTCCTTGCTTCACCTTGGCCAATCACAAACACCCGCCCCCTGGCGCCATTGTTGTTGTTGTTCCCATTGTTACCATTCCCCTGATTGTTGTTATTGTTGTTGTTGTTGTTGTTCTGGTTCCTGTTCAGTTGGGGACAATCTCTCTTGAAGTGGCCCTCAGCTCCACACTGAAAGCACCCTTTGTTATCACCTTGCTGCTGCTGCTGGCGCTGGTTCTGTTGAGCTTGCTGACGATTCTGGTTAGCGGGGTATAAGCTCCTGCAATCCTTTGCAGCGTGACCAGGCTTGTTGCACCGGTGACAGTTGCCCCTGGTGCATGGTCCGCTGTGGTGCAGGCTGCAGCGATTGCATTTGGGGTGATTTCCTTTGTACCCACCATGACCTTGACCACCAGACGATTGCTGATTAGGGCTCTTGTAGTCATCAGTCTTTCTCTGCTGAGACTGGGACTGAACAGAAGTCGAACCCTTACTTGAAGTTCCATCCCATTTCCGTTTGTTGTCACTAGAGGCACCAGAAGTAGTTGCAGCACCTATGCGTTTTGGTAACTTGTTCTGCTCCACCGCCTGATCCGTGAGACGGTGAGCTAACTGGACGGTTTGCTGGTAGGTGGCGAGGTTCGCTGAAGTCACATGACTTTGGATTTCTGGCACTAAGCCCTGAAGAAATAGTTCGATGCGTTTGATGGGAGGATCCACCATAGTAGGGCACAGAATTGCCAGTTCGTTCGACCTTTTCACATAAGCTTCAATTTCGGACCCCGTCATCTTGAGGTTGAAGAACTCCACCTCTAGTTTGTGAATCTCATCCCGACTGCAGTATTCTTCTTTGATCATCTCCTTAAAAGTTTCCCAAGGGGTGGCGTTGGCAGCAACCAACCCTAGCATCTGAACCTGAGCGTTCCACCATGTGAGGGCTAAACCCTCGAGAGTACCGGTAGCATACTTCACCCTGCGCGCCTCAGGGCATTCGCACATTTCGAAGACAGATTCTAGTTTCTCAAACCAGTGTAGGAGACCTACTGCTCCTTCAGTGCCGCTAAAAGTAGTTGGTCGGCAGTCCATGAAAGTCTTAAAAGTGCACACGGGTGGCTGAACATGCTGACCTATCGTAGGTGAAAGAAAAGACAGAGTTT
>JARYGA010035212.1:0-28646 GCA_030545235.1 Helianthus tuberosus | reverse complement strand
AAAATTCGATCTACAGTGCTCTTCTCTTATTGGCCATCACAGGCGATTAACATATTCAAATGTTAGCCTACCAGCTTGGACAGTTCCTGACCCTAACACTTTACCATCTGAATTTGATAGTAGAGCTTTGCATCCAGTCATGTGTCTGGATCCTTCACATGCTATCTAGGCATGTAGAGGCTCCATTTTTGGTAGCCATTAATGCACAATCACAATCACTCTCATTATCAGTTGAGTTCCAAGGAAATTTGTTTTACAACTTTTGCATCAACCTTCAGACAAACTGTTGTTTGTACTGTGTTAGATGCACTCTCAACATCTTGTTCGTTGAGAGTATTTTGATTCTTTTTAACAATTTCCTTGGTTTTATTGAAATTTTCTTTTAGCTCATCCTATAGCTCTGTTGCATTATTACAATGTAATAGCTCAGCACAGATCTCATCCGGTAGAGCCTTTGCAACAATGTTAAGTGCTTTGCCATCTATCTCTAATTTTTTATAATCTAGCTTAGAATAGTTTTCTGGTTTCTTTGGCTCCTGAACGTTTGGATTTTCGATACTAGGTACCATTGGAATGTGAGGTCCATATATAGCAGACTTCCAACATCCTGTGTTCTGTTGAGCGAGCAAATGTACCATCCGACTTTGCGAGATATTATACTCTGATCTAACAAGCATCGATAGTTTGCTGCTGTAACCGAAATTATGGGAATCATGATGTGCCATATATTTTGTTCCTTTGAAGAAAAATAGAGTATGTGTGAAATAATCTTTAAAATCAACACTTTACAACTCTGAGTTACGAACAGATTGGATCTTGTGAGCTGATCTTCAAATATTAAACTGATTGTGAAATCAAGTTTAATGTGACCAATCTCTGATACCAATTGCTAGGATCTGAGTTTGATGCTTGTGGTTTTTAAGCAAATATAAGAACAAACAATTTACAAACTGAAAGACAAATTAATGGAAACACACAAGCAAGAAGATATTATCAACAATTGTTTTCCATTGGAATCAAATTATTTCAAATTACAATATGATGATTTTACAAACTCCCCCTCAACCTGATCACTCACAAATCTGTTCGTACAAAAGTGAATATGTGTGAAGTGATAAATAGATCTCTAACAGGTGAGATCTATTTATATTAGTACAAAAGGCCTATTCGTGATTGACTGACATCACCATGATAGTGACATCTAACATTCCTAACAGAAAAGATTCCATAGGTTATTTTCAAACATATGTGGGAATCTAACACCTAATCTAATATACTAAACCTCTGTTACAAAGCAAAATATTGTTACATAGATGAAACCCTGATCTCTAAACCGCTCTTGCTTCATATCAAACATCTGTTTGTCCTGAACAGATGTTTGGTCTTCTTAAATAGATTTTTGCTTCAACAACACTTTGATCTCGATCAGTGCTTGGTTCTTCTTCAACAGTGGTTTCCAAGGCTTGAACAGATGTTAGCATGTCTTCAACAGATGTTCTAATTAGTGTTCAAGATTTACTATCTTTGGGAGGATAATTGGTGTGCGTTAAGCGTGATATGATTTTATTAATATTTTAAGCCTGTTTTACGCATTAATCAAGTTTTAAATTTATAAAACATGATATTGTACTAACACTAAACACACACTTAGGCAAGTGCACCCATCACGAGCGTAGTATAGTGTTGGTAAGATACCAAGGTCGTCCAAGGACACAAGAGCTTTTAATACCGATTTATCGTCAACGTCTAATCAATCTAAATTTTTGAAAAGAGTTTTAGAACATGAAAATAAATCTAAAAATAAAAAGGTAAATAACTGAAAAACAAATAGACAAGATAGAATCACTTGGATCCAACTCATCTTTAATGTATCCTTTGATGATTTTCACACTTTCGGACTTTTTAAAAGATTATCTTAGTTATAGTAGTAGGCCCCTCTTTTGAAGGTGATGTTACCCTCAACCCAGTGGTTTGAGTCAGCAGGGATACGATCCCAAAGGGTTGGAATATTGAAAGACAACTAAGTAAGTTATTAATGCGAAAAGTGGTAGGCCCCTCTTTTGAAGGTGACGTTACCCTCGGCTAAGTGGTTTGAGTCAGCAAGGATACAATCTCAAGAAGCCGGTTTAATATTTTAATACTAGTTTACAAATGAGGGGTTCAAGCTATTCGCACCCCCGCCATCCAATACCTTTGGGGCATTGAAGGAGGTCCTAGTAAGCTTGAACCAAGTCCTCGCAGGATCTATACACTAAACGAGACAAGAACTTTACCAAACCACCCTTCTAACCCCCCCCCCCTTCCAAGTAGTTAACGCGCTTTATATAGACCGTAAAGACACGAATGGGCAAATCAATGACACCATGAAGAAATGGTAAAGAAAATTCACTTTCAATATAAGAAACTAGTTATTAAAGTCATTAATACAAACCTAATTAAAAAGTGCCGAAAGATTAAAAATCAAAAGTAACACATTAAAGACTTGTCTTCACCAAGTGATGTAAGAGATTAGCCAAACATGGCCTTTGATTGACAAGAACTGTTACGATCAATATTGGATCCCGAGACTACTACACACTCTAAAGATAATAGATGGTGGTGGGTGTTGGTGTTGTAGTGGTGGTGGTGGAGTGGTGGCAAAGTGGGAGAGAAGTGGTTTGCTAAGGGATGTCTTTGAAGTGAACCCAACACCCCTATTTATAGCTAGAACAGAGCCCCGGCCACGGCCCCGTGTCCACTGGGCACGGCCCGTGGCCATCATCTTTCTCTTCCTTCATTAATTGGATCTGTCAGCAGAGGGCCCCACACGACCCCGTGTCTTCTGGGCACGGCCCCGTGTCTTCTACAAATATAAGAGTTGACCACGCCCCATGGTGAGCTGGGCAAGGCCCCGTGGTGGGCGTAGTAGCTTCTGCAGCTTTTGTCTTGTTGTGTCAGGGCTGACCACGCCCCATGCCTGGCTGGGCACAACCCTATGGTCAGTTTCTATCTTCTTGTTTTTGCTTTGGGAGATGCTGCCGAGGGGTCGGGCATGTCACGTTATTCCTTCTTCTTGTATTTATGTTGGTTTTTGCTGCTTATTTGTTCCTTTTGTTCTTTTAAGCTCGTTTGATTCTGTAAATTCAAAAGGAAGAAAGAAACGCGCTTTTTCCAACATTAAAAATGGTTGGTTTTATGCCTCAGTTGATGTAATTTATATAATGCTTCATCTATTGTTTATTTCTTGATCAGATAGGTCATGTTTTGGCTTTCAAATAACATTTTTTCTTTTGTAGTTCCAACAAAATTGCTGGCATGGTAGCATATCGCATTGTTGCTTCACTACTCAATGGCAGAAAACGTAGAGGCGATACGCCCATTGTTCAAAATCTCATGATTGACTATTTAAGGTTTAAACATATTAGTCAACTGATTTATGAATCCATACAAGACAAATTGTTCACAAATAAAGAAACGTAAACTCAAATTAAATAATTTCTAAGTCCAAGCCCTAAGTCAAACATTGTTACTTGAAACATGTTCTAAAATCAAGTGTCAATTTTGAGAAGTTGGTGAGCAACATAGGGTTGATGTGTGTGTGTGTGTGTGTATGTATAAACTGAAATGTGTACAATTCATATGGCATAGTAATCATCTAAGCAATTTGTTAAACAAAACATGAAACTAGGTGTACATGTAAACCTATGTTGATATGAAAGTGAGGAATTGCAACAAGTTAACCTCATGCTAGAATATGGATTCAATCATCCCCTAAACTCCCAAAAACAAGGCTAAGGAACAGGGATGTGGTGTCAGTCCTATAGCGCTATAATATACAACCGTTAGGCTTGATCATAGTTAATGAATGTATTGACTTATAGTTAATCATGCAAATTCACACAAACAGCCAAAAATATTTCATACAAGTCATAAAGTAATTGAAATGTATATGTAAGTGTAATATGGAAATTGTATATTGTATGAATCACATGAATTACCCAAAATGTAAGATGCGTAAAAGTGACTATGTAAACTCACTGGTTGCATTGCTAAATCCCACACAATTAGTTGTTATTGATGAGAGGTTTGTTCTACATGAAAGCTTCAAAGTGTATAATGCGTATAAGGACTAAGTTGGATGAATCGATAAGCATTGTGTAAAAAATTAATGGTTTCCAATTGTTTATATGATAAATCATAAGCTTTATACTAAGTAATGGTATTAAGGTTTTATCATAGTGTTTTAAGGTTTTAACATATATGTTAAATTCAGCAAGTTACATTCGGATCTGTTTTAATGGCTAAGTTTTCATATTTTATTAACTAACTAACTAACGATCAAAATAATGACAAATTCCTTTAGGATACCTGCAATCTCATCTTTGGAGTGTAAAAAGTAAGTCCATGTAAACCTAGAAAAATCATCAACAATTACTAAAAAAAATTAATCTCATGATTTTTACTGTGCCAAACAAATACATATGAAACATTTGTAAGTCTGCCCGTAGTGGGGCGTTTTTTTTAAAAAAAATTCAAAAAAAACACCGAAAAACGCCCACTCCTCCACTACACCCGGCGTTTCCGGGCGTTTTTTTTTTGAAAAAAAATGGGTTTGGCGTGATTTAAAAAACGCCGGAGCTTCATTTCTTTGTCCAATGATACCTTGCCATGTGTATATAATATTTGTGTGTGTTTATGATTAGTTTTTTTTTCTAAAAAACAAAAGAAGAGGAAGAAGAGAATGAAGTTGCAGGTGGGAGGTGGGGAAGAAGAAAGGAAGAAGAAGAAAGGAAGAAGAAGAAGGGAGTGGTGGGACCTTTGGTGGGGGAAAAAAACAAAAAGTAATTTTTAACTTTATTTTTTTTTAGGTTTTTTAATTTTCTGTTTTTTATTTTTGTTTTTTATTTCCGTTTTTTTTTTCAAGTAGTGTAATTTTTATTTTAAATTAATGAAGTTTATTATGTTTTAAATTAAAAAAATAATTGTCAAATGATTGCATGGGCGTTATTGGAATAATGCCCCACTACACCACTTTATTCTATAATGCCCCATGCTGACTGGGATGACACGTGTCGGATAATGCCCCATGGTGGGGGCATTATAAGTTGTTACCACTACACCCGGTCTAAGCATTGGGTTGTTTTGGACTCTTTAATGGGTATGTATGATGCTTTATGTTGTTTACCTTTGAAGCAAGAAACACAATGTTCATCACACTTGAATTGGTTGGTTGGTAGACCTCTGATATGGTTTTGTTTTATCAGAGAGTCAATTGTTTTTAAATTAACATGTCCCAACCTTCTATGCCATAATTTTGTTTCTTTTATTGAGGCAACAGAAAATGGGCATACATCTGTTATGGGGTTATCTTTTAACATATCCACTACAAAAACATTGCCACTTCTGTGAGCAATAAGTTATGCAGTGCTTCCAGCTATGATTTTGTCAATCTTTTTCACTACATCAGGTCCAACAATTTTACAGGTTTTCTTAGTAAAAAATGAGCCATAGCCTCTATCACTCATTTGTGAAACACTGAGTAGATTAATTTCAAATTATCAAAGATTAACATCTTCAAATTATAGCCTACCAGTTTGGACAGTTTTTGACCCTAACACTTTACTTTTTTGAATTGTTTCCAAAAGATATATCACCTCCTCCACGTGTATGGAAATTTGATAGTAGAGCTTTGCATCCAATCATATGTCTGGATCCTCCACTATCTACTTACCAAAGACTGTCCAGGCATGTAGAGACTCTAATTTTGGTAGCCATTAATGCACATTCACAATCACTCTCATTATCTAGTTGAGTTCCAAGGGTCATTATTTTTTTACAACTTTTGCATCAACCTTTTCACAAGTTGTTGTTTCTACTATGTTAGATACACTCTCAACATCTTGTTTGTTGAGAGTATCTTGGTTCTTTTTAACAATTCCCTCGGTTTTACTGAATTTTTCTTTTAACTCATCCCATAGCTCTTTTGCACTATTATAATGTAATAGCTTAGCATAGATCCCATCTCGTAGAGCCTTTGCAACAATATTAAGTTCTTTGGCATTTATCTCAATTTTTATAATTTAGCTTAGAGTAATTTTTTGGTTTCTTTCACTCATGAACATTTGGATTTTTGGCACAAGGTACCATTGGAATGTGAGGTCCATATATAACAGACTTCCAACATCCTATATACTGTTGAGCGAGCAAATGTACCATCCGACGTTGCCAGATATTATACTCTGATCTAACAAGCATCGGTGATTTGCTACTAAACCTGAAATTATGGGAATCATGATTGTTAAATTTCATCTTGGTTCTTTTGAAGAAAAACAGGGTGTGTGTGAAAAACTTTTGAATCCAACACTTTACAACTTTGAGTTACGCACGTATTGGATCTTTGTGAGCTGTTCTTTGAATATTAAACTGATTGTGAAATCAAGTTTAATGTGACAAAGCTCTGATACCAATTTTTAGGATCCGAGTTTGATACTTGTGGTTTTGAGAAAAAATAAAAACAAACAACTTTATCAATTGAAAGACAAATAAATGCAAACACACGAGCAGGAAGATATGTCAGCAATTGTTTTCCATTGAAATCAAATAATTACAATTACAATATGATGATTATACAATCTCTCCCTTAGCCTGATCACTCACAAATGTGTTTGTGCAAAAGATAATGTGTGCGAAGTGATGAATAGATCTCTAACACGTCATATCTATTATACTAAGTACAAAAAGTCTATTTACAATTAGCTGACATCACCTTGATAGTGACATCTAACATTCCTAACAGAAAAGATTCCACATATGCTTGCAAACATCTTTTGGAATCTAAGATCTGATCTAATATATTAAAACTATGTTACAAGCAAAATATTGTTACATAGATGAAACTGCTGATCTTCTAACTGGTGTTGCTTCATATCAAATATTTGTTTGGCCTGAACAGATGTTTGGTCTTCTTAAACAGGTCTTTGCCTCCACAGCTCTTTGGTTTTGATCAGTGTTTGGTTATTCTTAAACAGTGGTTTCCAAGGATTGAACATATTTTAGCTTGTTTTCAATAGATGTTCTGATTCATGCTTCATCTATTGTTTATTTCTTAATCACTTAGGTTATGTTTTGGCTTTTGAATACTTTCTATTTTTTTGTAGGTTCTAACAATTTTTTACATATAACTTTTGTATAATAAGGAAAATGAAAACTCTTGGTTATAACAATAAAAGTTATATCTACTTTTCATGTCCACAAAAATAATATTTTTTATATCTGCTGTTAATATATCGTTTAAAAGTTTTTGAAGTAAAACAAAATGTAGACTTTTTATAGATGAAAAAGGTATTTAAAAATATAAGAAAAAACATTTAGTGTTATAAACTAGCCTAAAAGCTGATGAATAGGAGGGTACATAGAATTGGTACAAAAAAGGGCACTTAACCAACTCAAGAACACTTTGCAATCCAAGTCTAATAGTCCCCAAATTATTATCAGGATTTAAAGAATACACACTCATAAAGCCTATCAATTATTACTAGAAGACAAATGACTTAGCATCTATAAAGATGATATTGGTGGGAAATAATTGCGGTATGGGACCGTGTCAATTATTTCTATTGATGAGTTATTAGCTAGTTCTTCGTCACTGCTTCCGTCATGCAACTCTTTTACTGTGCATCTAGTTGTCATCCACTATTGCAATGATTCATAACACTCCCCCTTGGATGACACTTTGCAAACTTTGGGGTAATTACGTACTGCCTCATTAAAAACCTTGCTAAAGAAAAACCCAGTGGGAAAAAAAACTTTAGCTAAGGGAAAAAGAGTGCAATCTATAGTTCCCCCTCAAGTTGCAATTTGTAAGGCATCGCATTCTCCGTACGTGACGCATGCCAATGCCATGAACGTGTTTCCTGAAAGTTGTTGTAGGTAGTGCTTTTGTGAAAAGATCGGTTGAATTGTTGCTGGATTGGACATATATCATCTCGACTTGATTGTCTTTAATAAAGTCTCGAGAATATTCAAAAAATCTTGGTGGTATATAAGAGTGCAACTTGTAATACTCCCCCTGATTTCATTATGTATCGTTTAAGCCTTCTGCGTAGATCTTTTAGTTAATATTTTGCCACTTCATTCTTTGATGTGTATAGTTCTTTGTGTTGATCAATGTTATATGGTCTTTATATGAGATTCCTGGTGCTTTATGTAAACAAATACCATATGATCCCCAACTATATGTTGTTACATTCCCTATATTTACAAAGCTAATAAAACATGTTTTGGTACGTTAGTAATATAAATTTTTTTTTATCTTTCATACCTTAGATGTTAATTTATTACATCCGATTATATTATCTCTTCTTTGTACACGAGCAATATGATACAGATGGTAATGTATAACTAGCAAAATATAACAATATAATCCATCATTCTCTATATCATATGCAAAAGATGCCTTGAATACTTACTTCATTTGTATAATACATATTGTACCATGCTTATACACTGTACATTGAGATACCATAATCACCAAGTACAGGTTTTCTATGTATGTTTATTGGTGCACAAGAATTACATCCATAAGATGTTTCCACTTAACCTTATAAGCACTTAAATGCTTTAGGATACTCATCAAGAGTTCCAATTATATTCAACGTATTCAAATATGAATCGATCATATCGTTCTCGAGAACTTATTTTAAATGATTTTAATAAATTAAATCCTTGAGGGACTTTCATGTAAATGTTTAGTATCCAGTGATTCATAACTTTCATAAGACACATATCAATTCTCTCCTTATATTACCAGACTAATTAAATATTTGAAAGCCAATACATCCACCACCGGAGAATACGTCTCCTCATAATCAGTCATAGGTCTTTGCTAAAATACTTGTGCCACCAATTTTGCCTTATATCACTTTATTTAATTTTCACATCATTCGCATAAAAGACCCATTTGTATCCAACATATTTTACAACTTCAGTTGTATGGACTGTTGGTCCAGAAACTTTTCATGTTATTAGAGAATTCAACTCTGCCTTATTTGTGTCTTTCCATTTTGGCCAATCATTTATATGTTCATTCATAGGCAGATCTTAAATCTTGATCCTCGTCACTTCATCATTTCAAGCGCTATATTATATACAAAATTATAACGACGTCGATTTTATTTCGACTCCATGTACTCTTAGACATAATACAATTTAATGAGATCTCTTTACTTTCAGGTACCGGAGGTCCTTCTTGAACCCTCATGTCTAATGTCTCTTCATGAGACCTTTTTAATATAACCTCGACTTGACCATCTTAATTAGTTGCTCCAACTTTCGAGGAATTTTATTATTGGAATCGACTGGTCTACCACTCTTCAAACGTGCAATAGACTCATTACAAACATGTGGTTGTCCTTCTGGGACACTCATCTAATTGGAGCATTAGCAATTGGTATATGTGACATAGTCACCTTTTTAAGGTCAGTGAATGCGTCTGATAATAGATTCGCTAATCTTTATAAATGAGTTATTCTTTGAACTTCTGGTTCACACCTTTAGTTTTGAGGATCAATGATAATTCATTCCAACTCATTTCTTTTTCCAACTGCTTTTTATCTCCCCCTGATATTGGGAATGTTAATCCATTGAGATGGATATCAATTAATTGAGTCGTAAATAAATATCTCGTGGTGGGTCATTTTCAACATATACCGCACAACCAAAATCTTAGAAGGGACATCATTGGTTCCTGACCAAAAACCAACTATAATGGGGAGAAAACTATTACAACATGTTGGCTTGATGTGAGTTAATGCTATTGCATGTAAAATTACATGTACTAAAATAGAAACATGAACTTTTTCTCTCGTGATCATTGTTTAGTGATCGTCTTCAACAAAAACACTTATTTTAGTGATCTTAATAACTTGAAAATAAATTTCACAGTTATAACAGAAATAAACATGCCAATCTGGAACAATGTACTTGCTATATCATTAGCCAAGCCACAAATCACACAATCCTTAGTTGTGTATTCGATAACCATTTAAACGATGCATCGATTTTAAACACAAAATGGTATCATGTTAGGATATGCGTATCCTTTAATTGCTTCCAGAATATTTAGGTATACACACCCTCCTTTATATGGCAAAATATACAATTTCCCTTGAGAGCAAACATTACATGCTAATTACCAGCTTGAAGAATCTTTTAGCTCTTCATTATGTTTTCCCATCATCATTGACTCAGTGTGGTCTAACCGGTCATGTCAACTAATTATGATTCATAAACTTCTTATTTATGATCATATATGTATTACTTGTAGGTAAAAACACAAAATAGAATGTATGTATTAAACAATTTAATCATAATAATTTAATAGTCTATTATGATGTGAACAAACTTACATCATATAATGAATCAAATTCAGACTCAGAATCATAAGGTGGTGAAGATGGTAGAGTTAGTTGCATACTATTAGCTATTTTTTTAGCATGTCTTCCAACCATTTATTTCTTTCTGTCAACCGTTTTATTTGTTTAGACAAATTTCGAATCTGATCGTTTAACCTAGCCACTTCGACTCCTATTGAATCTGAAGGTAGATTCATTTGAGGTACCGTACATGGTTCTGTTATATTAATTGGTGGTAGTTGTTGTTCTACTTCGTTTAATAGTGATTGGAAAAACTGTTGCGGTAAAGGTGATTGCAAAAATGATCTTGATGCTAACTGCTCTTGGAATATCATGTTTTCATCAAACAAAGTTTGTTGCATCGTTGAATCTCCCTCGAAAACTAAGGGTGAGATGTTTTGTAAGATGTTCGGTGCTAGTGGTTGAGATAGGTTAGTTATAATATGTTCTTGTACGGGTGGCAGCTGTGGTTGCAGATCAAAATGATAAAAAGACGGTTGAGGAAGTTGCAACAATGATTGTTGTAAATTTTGTGTTGAGGTACTTTCTAAGATAACCTGAGCTTCCTCCGACTGGAATGATTGATTTAGTGTATAATTATGAACAGAGGTTAGCCTAACAGTGTTAAAATTTACAATCCCAGATGCCTTTGGTGGGGATAATCCTTGGATAATCTGATTACTTAAGATACCTAATGATTTTGCTATTTTTGTAATGTAAGACCCTCCCATGAGACTTCTCAGAGGATTTGTTTGTTGATTTAAAAGATATGTAGAAAGCTCATGGGCAATATTACAAGGAACTTGTTCAAAAATACTATGCAGATGGAAAAGGTCGGTAGCACTAACCCTATGTTGATTATTCTTGCGCCCCGTGATAGTGTTGGCTAAAACACGGTGCATATATTGATAACGAGGGTCTGTGAATTTCATAGAATTATTATTGTTACACCACTCTTTCGATGAATGGCCTAGCCAATATTCTCTCATTTCCTCAGAGGAATAAGAGGTTGATGCCTCCGTAAAAATAGGTTGTTTAACTTCTTCATCAGTATATATGCCCAGATGAACTGCGAATTCTGTTAATGATATATTATGAGATTGTCCACAAAGTCGAAAATGAATAGATTCATCGGTAAGACTTTTATCATTTTTGAAATAGAAAGTGGACAAGAACTCATATACAAGTTCATCGTATGACGGTTCTAGGATGTCGAAGAAACGACGCCAGGGCGTATTACGTGGTAGTAATCTCGCCAGTAAACCACTTGGATCAAACATTTCCATTTGATACCAATCAATACCGCTAATAGAAAAAACTTCAAGATTCTTGAGTTTTTGATACCTCTCACGATTAGGTAAATCAGTAAACCGAAGGAATCGATGAATGTTTGCTGCATTTGAAGATTCAGCATATACTACTGGAAGATTTGCCATTTGAATATTTGGTTTTGTTGAAACTAAGAAAAGTTTGGGTACGGATTATTTTGGGTATGTGTTGAATTATATCGGAAGTTGTAGCTTATGTGTAGATTAGCTCGAGTAGTGAGTTTCTTATATAGATAAGAAAATTTAAGCTTACACCATACGTTTGGTTAAGGCTTCCATGATACGTTTTGAAACAGTTCACTGTAGCTAGTAAATGTTATATTGCATAAATAAATATTAGATGCATAAACAAAAAATGTTAGGTACATAAATAAATGTTAGTAGTCCCATATATCTCCAGAGCAATAGGTCCCCTGTACTAATTTTAATTTATCACAGAACTATATTATAAGTATACATATATATAAAGGAGAAACGGGATCTAAAAGATCATCCTAAAGGTGTATGGTTTTACAACTCACTGGTGCACCCTTAGGCTTTCAACCTATATATATGTATATATTTAAATATATGAAATTCTTACATTGAGTATGGTAATAGCTCCTTTGCTTTTGTTGATTTGCTTGGTTGACAGCGCTCGTGCTGATAACGTGTTATAAACTAGCCTAAAAGTTGATGAATAGGAGGGTACATAGAATTGGTACAAAAAAGGGCACTTAACCAACTCAAGAACACTTTGCAATCCAAGTCTAATAGTCCCCAAATTATTATCAGGATTTAAAGAAGATGCACACTCATAAAGCCTATCAATTATTACTAGAAGACAAATGACTTAGCATCTATAAAGATGATATTGGTGGGAAATAATTGCGGTATGGGACCGTGTCAATTATTTCTATTGATGAGTTATTAGCTAGTTCTTCGTCACTGCTTCCGTCATGCAACTCTTTTACTGTGCATCTAGTTGTCATCCACTGTTGCAATGATTCATAACATTTAGCTTATTTTATAAACATAGATATGGTTGATATTATAAATTATAGGCCTTTAATCTCAACACATTGCAAACCTTATTATGGGCTTCCTCAACCAATAGATATTATAGGCCCAATATTTTTGTTTATTAGAAAACCAAGTTCAAATTCAAAAAAAAAAAATGAAAAGGTAATATATATAAAACCTAAAAATTTAGTTCTGCAATATGAAATCAGTTTTCAGTTAAACTAATATGGAAATGATAGTTTAAATCGAACATATATATTTAAACAAACCTGTCATAAAGTAAAATCAATATAACCCTAGAAATCGAAGATTTGATCGTTGAATCTTAACAACTTTTCGATTTACCTAGAATTTGTTTGAAAATCAATAGATTAATCTTAGTTTCAGTCAAAGAACCTAAGAAATTGTTAAAGATTTCACTTAAAATCATCAAAACCTAGAGATCGAAGATTGATTGTTGAATCTTATAATATTCGATTTAACTGGTATATGTTTGAAAATTGATAGATTAATCTTAGTTTCAATCGAAGAATTTAAGAAATTGTTGAAGATTTCACTTGTTGAACGTGTTTATACACCACCTTATCGTCGTGGTATCTCCACTTAATCTCCAATGAAACCCTAAACTCGTTGATGTTGTGTTATGCCTGCTTTTATGTTTTTGTGTAATTTGACAAATATACTGATACGTGGTCGAAAACCAGTGCTTGTAATTGTTTAATTTGATGTTTTTACACAAGTTTTAATTTCAAATAGCCTACTTTTGATTAGATATACTTGTTTTGCAGGTCTAGCAGAGTCTAAGGAGCTTTTCGGGAGCTTTACGGGTCACCGGAGTGAAAACTGGACCACCGGGACGCGAAACGGGTCAACCGGGAGCAAGGAACGCGAAAAACAAAGAATCTGACTTGGGGGCACCGTCGCCGACGCCCATATGGGCCGTCGCCGACGGTCGGTGTAAATGTCCGTCGCCACAAACTTCCGTAGACAGAAACATTGGCCGTCGGATGAAAGTGAAGAAGCATGCACCGTCGCCGACGGGGCATCAGGCCGTCGGCGACGGTCGTCCAATTCTGCTGCGCGAATATTTGTTGAATTTTGGTCAAGTAAACGTTTTTTAAAAGGTTTTGACCATTGAATACGGGGGTTACACTGGAGATTGAGTTTGAAATCATCTTGGAGCCTAATTTTCATCATCTATCACCTACCAATTGACCTACCATCATCTCAACAACCCGAATCAACATCCAATTCATCACCATTACCATTCCATAACCCTAATCCTCAATCATCTTTCAATCCATCATCACCAACCATCCACAACCCTAACCATTCCTCCATTCATCCATCTTTAAGCTTCAAGATGACCCAATTCAAGTCTCAAGCATCCGTTGATCCTGCCTTTTCTACCATGAGCGGCTAAATTCTTGGAGGTTTCACCCCGGTGTAGGTTTTTGTAAGTTCTTAGGGTTTAAACATTGTATTTGAGATTCGGTTTGTGACAACTTGTGATTTGATTTTGAAACTTATGATAATTGTCTTGCATTGGTATTGTATTCGTGAATTGTCGAGTGAAGATTAAATTTGACTTTGCGAAATGTTTATCTGCAATTATGCCTTATCTAGGTTAGAGTTTACATGTTCTTGGTAACGAAGTGCATTGTGGTCTGTCATTTACGACGTTGATAGCTCTTGGCACCTAAACCTTGTAACACTAAATTTGTTAATCATTTTTGCAATTGAATCGAATCGAAAACGTGTAGAAACCCTAGGACTTTAATTACCGAACCGGGTGTGAACCTTGTTTTCTTTATATTGTCTAATCAATCAATTTCATTTCTTGCAATTTATTAATCGTTAGTAGTTAATCAATCTAATTATTTTAGTAATTTTAATTCACAATCTTCTCAATCAAACAAAAATACAAAAATATATCATAGCAAGCTTCATAAGTTGCGTTACATATTTCAATTCAATCAAATCAATTCGCAAACCACATACTCTTCGTGGTTCGACCCCTTGCTACCACTAACTATTTGTTGAGGGTAATTTGGGACTATAAATATTATCTTTGACCGGATCGCGACACTCCGATCATATACCCCATTACCCTTGTTCCCCATTGAGCTCAACCATATATATATATATATATTCAACAACCACCACCCTCCACCACTCTCAACATCACCACCACACCACCACTATTCTCCCCCATCCACCACCATCGCCACCTCAACCCCCACTTTGAAACTGAACAAAATCATCTCCATCTCAAAACCACCTCTTGCACCGTCATCTCCTTCGAACACCCATCTTAAAACCACCTCCAACCCCATTGTAAACCCATCTCAAAACCACCTCCTGCGCCATCTTCCCACCAAGGCAACACCCGAAAAACCCTAACCCCTATTAAAGACCTATTAGAGGACGTCGGCCGGGAGGTAGTGAAACTCGGACATGGATATGAGATTAAAGGAAATCGAGGTTTCGAATTGTGGATCTGAGACTGTGAATCGTGAATTTGAGATTCAAGGAAATTGAGGTAGTGAAACCCGGACATGGATCTAAGATTCAAGGAAATCGAGGTTTCGAAACGTTGGTATGATGATATTCAGTTCATCTTTTGGAGGAATGTTAAAGCAGCCATGGTTAGTAAGAAACGGAGGAAACTAGAGGTTAGTTGTGTTGGATTAGGTTCAAGAGTGAATACTAGTGTAGCTTGTGAACTGAGTGAACTAATCATGGCCATACACGTGTGTAGATCAATGGCTAGGATTTGATGTTGAAATACACTAGTGCATTTTACGATTTGATGATGAGATCCTGGCCATACACGTGTGTAGATCAATGGCCAGGATTTGTTTACTGAGTTCGCAAATACACTGGTGTTCACTCTAGAACCCCACTCTGTGTTAGTTAATAAGAGAGAGAGTGTGTGTTATATAAGATGTTGGGATGAAGGTCAGGCGAAATGGAAGTGGAGTCGGAGGTTGTAATGGTTGGGATTTGTTCGAAGTAGAATGTATCTTTCGGTTTTGTTGCTTAGCCTTGTGTTTGTGTTGTACTTGCCCAAAGTTGGGGATCTGTGGTGTGGGTTGTGGATGTGGTAGGAGGTGGTGTGGGGTGTATGGTAGTGTGGGAGAGAGAGAGGTGAGAAAGAGAGAGAATCAGAGAGTAGTTTTATTATTTAAAAATGGTTAGTTATTTACACATTCCCTAACAAGATAAAATGACAAAAATGTCCTAAGCACATTACCAGATTTAACCAAATAAATTAACAAGGTTAGGGCCAAGGACAAAACATATAGCATTTTAATACATAATTTTAAATACAAAAGATACCGCCTGAAATTTAGTATATACATAGAGTACAAAACTTGCAATTCACTCAAGTAATTACATTATTGTACACGCTACTCGCTTTAATGAGAACATGGTGTTTATATGAGAGACACATGGCCCAAAGATTGGCTGAGGGATAACGTGTCTCTTATACCCACATATCATGTGAAATCAACCTGAACTAGACCAGACTCTTTGGGATGGCTGCTTTGTGACACGGTGTTTTGGAATGGCTGCTTTGTGACAGGGTGTTTGGATGTGCGTTTTGGAACTGACTAACCCATTTTGGAATAATCATTTCTTAATGTTTAGATAACACAGATTCAGCTTCTGTTGATTATATTATTATATATGGGGTCATATAACCAGATTTAGATAGTCACTTTCATATAATTTTATTTTATTTAATTATATGCTTTATGTTTCCTTTTGATATCTTTAAATTATATGCTTCATGTTTCTTTCCAGGTTTCCTTTTCTTCAAATGTTGCAATGATTCTTGCAAAACTAAATGTCACACAAACAAGTCTAAACCAAGATAGATGATGATGCCTCGTCACGCCACGGACCACCAATGTGTTCCATCAACTGGCCACATTAAAAAATTAGCAAGAACCATCTGTGACCACTAAAGTCAACACCATGTGACAACAATCTACCGTAAAACTCATATACAACAACAGGCAAGTTAATGCTACTTACTGACTTGTAGGTTATAAGCGACGTATGACATCAAACCCGTCACTCGAAAGGGTTCAAGCTGACTTCTTTGCCTTGGCTGCTTCAGTGGTGGCTGAGTATCCCCTTTTCTTGGATGGTGAGGAAGCACCGGGAATGTCGTGATTATGCAGCCCTTTGTAAGTTATGATCACTTGTGATGAACCATCAACAACTTTCTCCATGTGTTTCTTGACTGTACATCCAGCAAAAGCGCACCTGTAGCAGTTCCTGAAACAAATATGTCCAGATAATAAAGTTAGCAGAATTAAACATGTTTGTACCACATGAATTGTTGTATTAATTAATCAAAAGTAATTATTAGTTATGTCCAATAACACTAACTAAAAAATAACGTTAGATCAAAAAATTTCAATTGTTATTTATACATACATAGAGTGCTAATCGTGTAGTGTTGACAGGCTGAATAGACGAACCCAAACACAACCCATAGAGATTTATTCAACTCTAACCCAAACACACTTGTAAGTGGTGTCCATTTTTCATTTATTTTTTTTTGGCTTATCTCCCATTTCCAGTTAACAAACTTGGGTTTGTACATCTAGCTCAAGATTAGAGAAACCATATAGGAATATGGGGAGGTCAGAAATTGATAATGGCTAGTTGGGAGTATTGGAAAACATAGATCTAAATCATAATTGCTTCATCCCCCTAAAACCGCCAAGTTGTGGGTGCCCTGCAATACGCCACCTTGTCTCGTCCCGATCTTGCTTTCGCGGTTAATAAGGTCTGTCAATTCATGCATGCACCCACTGATAATCAATGGACAGCTGTTAAACGCATCATTCGTTATCTCAAAGGCACTCTTAATCTTGGGCTTCTCTTCAAACATAACTCCACTTCACTTCTGCATGCGTTTTCGGATTCTTTCTGGGACGACCATCTAGTACCTCTTCAAGCTTACTCTGATTCTGACTGGGCTGGCTGCCAGGTAGACCGTCGATCCACGGGGGGATATGCTATCTATTTGGGATCAAACTTAGTTTCTTGGTCTGCTCGAAAACAGAAGACTGTCTCTCGGTCTTCCACAGAATCAGAGTACAAAGCCATTGCTGACACTGTTGCTGAGATAATCTGGTTAAAATCTCTTTTACAAGAACTTGGTGTTAAATCTGCAAAAACCAACACTCTGGTGTGATAATCTTGGTGCCACTTACCTCTCAGCGAATCCTGTCTTTCACGCTCGCACCAAGCATGTTGAAGTTGATTTCCACTTTGTTCGTGAACAGGTTGCTAAAGGAAATCTAAATGTTCAGTTTATCAAGACCGATGATCAGGTTGCTGATGTCTTCACGAAACCTCTATCGTCACAAAGATTCGAGTTCTTGAGGTCCAAGTTTTCCCCGCCCTCAACTTGCGGGGGAATGTTAGACAAATAAATAAGTTAGACAAATGTTTATTCTAGAGGGTAGCTAAGTGCATTTATGTAATCTATATATAGTCTCTCTTATTATGTTTTTTATTAAGAATCTATATTGAAATATACGGGTTGATTAAATTAAGCAGAAAATACCAATGTCATAAAATAAGAACAAACTATCATTTGTTGCACATATGGTCAATAAACTTTCAAGTCATGTGCCATTGGCACATTATGAACAATGTAATCCTTTGCACATAATATGGCTTTTGTTGCTCATTTATTGGCATCCATCTGGCTTTTTGTTGCTGATGTGGCACTAAAATTTATCTGATTATTTGAAAAAGTTTTAGATACTCCATATAAATTCTTAAATCTCGTAAAAAGAAAACTTAATTCTCTTAAATAACTCTTAAGATCTTTATATAAAATTTAACTTTCTAATATATAATTAACTTTTTATAATAGACATATAAATATAAATAATGACAATACTTTTATATTTGATTTTTTTTGGTCAAAAAATGAATCCATGAAAGTAAATTACCGTTGTATGACCTTAGCCCGCAAATCTACATTTCACTTTACAATATTGACATAGGACAGGTATTCAAAAACAAAAGTATAAATCCAACTTAGTTTTTCAATAAATCAAATAATTTACTCAAAAGAAGTATACGTACTATTTCATTATTTAAGTGCATCATATTTGCATGAGAAATGCTAAAATAATAAGTGATGTACCTGGGGTGAAAATTTCCCTTCACCATCTTCTGCCGATACTTCCTCCATTTGTAGCTATCTGCTGATACTTTCGTGCCAGCAGTTGCATGTACAATAAACTTTGGTTTTTTCGGATGTATGACGACAGAACTTTCTGAGCTGTTTCTCTTTAATCTATTTATCAATCAAAAGGATGCAGTTAACTCTAGGGGTGTGAATATCTGACACGATGCAGTTTCGGAAGCGATCAAATGGCTCAAGAAACAATTGCTAATCAAAGACGATAAATCGAACCAAAGGTTCCAAGAACAAAGTTCTTTATATTAATAATCAACCAAAAACTGAATAAACAATTAACCCTAGAAACAACTGATAATCAAAGACGATAAATCGAACCAAAGGTTCCAAGAACAAAGTTCTTTATATTAATAATCAACCAAAAACTGAATAAACAATTAACCCTAGACCCTAATTTATAACTATGAAAAAGATAAAATAGGAAACTAAATAACAAAATATTAGGAAATTGAAATTCAAATAAATATAAAATAATATCTGATATCCCTGCATCATACTCCCCCTCTTCGAAAAAAACTCGTCCTCGAGTTTTGCCTTCGAACCAAACCCACCTGGGTCAAAAGGAACATCAACCCGATTCCATTTTTTTATTATCACGACCCGCTTAAAAAATTTAACCTCACAAATCATCTCGCCTGACTTTAAATTTGTACCACCTGGGTCGAATGGAGGATTGGAGTGTCTCATGTCCACTCGTGTCATTGACTTATAATAAAAAGTTGGCTCACTAAACTTGAGTCGGATGGACCCGAAACGAATAGCAGCCCCCAATGTTGAAGCTCGTGAACGAACAGGCTCACTATTCCCTTTTGTTGATGCTATGCACAAGTTAATATGGAGTCTCTCATTAGAATTAAACTTGTCATTAGCTTTTTCATGCATAACATTATTCTCTTCATGCATTCCACGTGTAGAATGACCATAGTTATCGATAGCGAATAGCGACAAATAGCGACGAGGTACCTATATGCTATGTAGCGATAGCGACGAAATAACGCCCGCTATTTTGTGTTTAGCGATAAGGTAGTTAAAAATTTAAGAAATAAAAAATAGCTATTTATAATTTATATATATATATATATATATAATGTTAATTTTATACTTTTTACATATAAATTTTGAAATTCAAGGACCAAATGTAAACTAGTGATGACAGAGGGGGTTAAATGTTAAAATACACAAACTAATTTACACTTTTATGTAAATTTTTAAAAGTTTTAGGGACTATATGAAAACTAGTGAAAAGATAGAGGGGTTAAAAGGTTAAAATCCAAAAAGTTACTTAAACCTAAAAAGCTAAAACAAAGAACAAACGCAGCCGCTCTTTCCTCTTCTTCCTGACTTCCGGTAGGTTTCCGGCAGAAACTACAGCACCGGAGCCGGAATTCGTGGTCGGAATCCCGCAATAATCACGCTATGGAGTCGCTAAGTAACATATTGCGAGGTATGGTCGATTCGCTATGAAGCGCGCGATAGCGAACGCTATGTTCGCTATCGATAACTATGAGAATGACTATGACTCATGCAACCTCCAAACTTGGTAAAGTCCACCACATATTGTATAGCCCCAATGCCTCCATACTTTAAATTATCAATATATTTATCTTTTTTAAACGACCCAACATTTGAAAGTATTATATTAATTCCATTAGTTTCGGAAGGTTTATCTCTATGTTTGGTAAATACGATATTACCTTCCTTTTGCACTTTTAAATTAATAAAAGATCCCAAAGTCTGCAACTTCCCTGTGATTATTGGCTTATTTACTGGAATCTCCGTCATCACCGATTCTTCACCCGTAGCCACCACGTTTTGGGATTCTCCACCACCAGCCGCCCCCTTCCCCCCAATACTCACCGCATCACCACCGTTTTCTACCGCTGTAACACCAACCTTACGACTTTTGAAACCCGATTGATCTCCCAATAAGTTTCGATCACCACCGGTAACCCAAGAATACCATTCCTCGTCCTCGTATTCATCATACACGGGAGGTGACGGATAGATAACACTACAATTTCCAGGATACTCCTCCTTCTCACAGTTCTCATCCCGGATGAAAGCCTCTGAGTCGGTTTCCTGAAACTTGTAACCATCGCAGTCTTTAGGATGCTCCTCTTTCCCAACGATCTCATCCCAGATGACATCCTTTGAGTCAGTTTCCTGGATCTTACGATCTTGCGAATCAAACACGATTTTATTGTTGCCTCGGTCGGCGATTCGACAAGTAAAAACGTAGTTCGCATCACGTTGAGCCATTTGAGAACCAAAGCTCTGATACCACCTAATGCAGTTTCGGAAGCGATCAAATGGCTCTAGAAACAACTGATAATCAAAGACGATAAATCGAACCAAAGGTTCCAAGAACAAAGTTCTTTATATTAATAATCAACCAAAAACTGAATAAACAATTAACCCTAGACCCTAATTTATAACTATGAAAAAGATAAAATAGGAAACTAAATAACAAAATATTAGGAAATTGAAATTCAAATAAATATAAAATAAGATATGATATCCCTGCATCAACCCGATAGCACGACACAAACTTAACACGAAAAGTGCGGGTTTGGGTTCTGTCTAAACAGGTTCGGGTCAATGTTAGATTTAAGCCGTGAATCCGTTTAGCTAAACGGGTCGGGTTCATGTCAACCAGGGCGGGTTGACCCGTTTAACCCATTTGTATTAGATTTTATTTTTCACAAGATGTTTTATGTAATAAATTAAATCGGGCAGATATTGTATGCTATAACCATAACTTAATAAGAGAAACTGACATAATAATTTATAATAAATGTAATTGTATTATATACATTTGTATTCCTTGTAAAATTTTAAATTTAATATATTAATTTGTGAAAAAAATAAAAGTAAAAAAATTCAGGTTGAACGAGATGTCTTCGAGTCAACCCGCGAATATTCAGGTTGAACGGGATGTCTTCGAGTCAACCCGCGAATATTCTGGTCATGCTAGGGTTCATATGTATTACACTGACTTTCGGGTTCGTCTAAAAATTTCGGGTTCCGGTCAGGCTGGACCCGTCCATAGTTGTTAATAGCGAATAGCGACAAGGGACCTATATGCTACATAGCGAATAGCGACAAATAGCGACCACTATTTTATATATAGATACACTAGAAAAAGAATTTTGAAAATTTTATACGCTATTATATCAAAATACCTTGGTATATATGCTATTTTACATGTATATTTAACAAAAAACCTATAAATCCAGCTATTTTATAGCTATATCTAATTGCTATTTGCATAAAAAAAAAACTGTGGCTATTCGCGCTATTGGTCGCTATGACCCAAATAGCGACACTTGGTCGCTTCGCTACATAGCGCGCTATAGCGGTCGCTATCTATGCAGTTAAAGCGGTCCAAAATCGAATAGCGGTCAAGGTCCGCTATATGATATATAGGTTATAGCGGTGATATAGCGGTAATTTTTATACCATGCATAATTTATGTATTTTTATATATAAATAAATATATCTTTGAAAAATATTAATAGTAATATCAAAATTCATAGTAATATCATTCCATTATCAAAAACCTGTCGCAAATCAAATACTAATAGCAACTTTGAAGTATTTAATTTAAGAATTAACACAATTAAACACCGTTACTGCTATAACCGCTATAGGCCACCGCTATAGCACCGCTATTGACAACTATGGACCCGTCAACCTGCGGACACGACACATTTAGCGCCCATAGTTAACACCATACAACAAGATAAAGTTACCATGACTTGGTAAATACAATTACCCCTGCTTTATTTCTGAGCCATCAATATGCACAACTTCAATAGGATGTTCCTTTAATCCATGCGTTGAGATTGATTTTCCTTTTAGTGATTTTGCAGTTGATAAAACCTTACCACCGTTTAAAATCTCTTTCTTAGGTGGATCATGCTTGTGCTGGCCTCTGTAAACTACTTCTATAACATAATTAAATTGATCACACAACTCCACCTTCTTAGCTTGACAGGCTCTATATTTGCATTTAGAATAGCTTCGAAAACAGTCACGCCTCTTCAGTTGTCTCCGAGCATACTTCATCCAGGCATAACCGTCGGTCTGTATCTTAATAGGTAAAGATTTAGAATGAGTGGTTGCCTTCGGCTCCGCTTCCGCCACATCAGCATTCGCCGTTGGTGTGGCAGGCATTGCTGGCGATCGTGTGAATGAAGATGGAACCCGTATCTTGGAGTGTGAGGAAGCAGCGGGAATGTCGTGATTATGCAGTCCTTTGTATGTTATGATTACTTGTGATGAACCATCGACAACTTTTTCCATGTGTTTCTTGACTGTACATCCAGGAAAAGTGCACTTGTAGCAGTTCCTGAAACAAACATGTCCAGATAATAAAGTTCAATCAAACCAGTCAATCAAACCAAACCCAGTAAATCCCACAATTAGCAAAGCTATTGTTAGGGTCCGGGGAGGGTGAGATGTAGGCAAACCTTACCTCTACCCTGAGGTAGAGAGGCTGCTTCCAGAGAGACCCTCGGTTCAAATCACATAGACAGATATATAAAGCATGAGGTGTATATATATATATATATATATGTATATATATATATATGTATATATATATATATGTATGTATGTACATAGAAACTACCACTAATAACATAGGTGGTGAAAGAGTACATGGTTAAAAAAAGACAAATATCACATCAAAAACAACCTATAAACATATATACAAGAAAACAATCACATGTAAAGTCCACCTAACATGCAAACAACAAGCAAGTCCCTACGACACAGCCAGAACACATTTAACCCCTCCCTTAAAAGTCCTTAACCTTAATCATATGCCTCCACGAACAAGAAGTAAGACCAGATAATAAAGTTAGCAGAATTAAATGTTGGGGAAATTAGGATTGCAACAGATGTCATCTGAGAGGCGTGTAGTCACTTTCAGATCGATTTAGTTTACCAGAAAAATCCAATCAGATAAAACTCAGATTTTTTCTAATAAGAACTAGTATGTGATTTTATTTTATGATGAATTCGTATGAACCAATCTTGTAATGAAAACTCTGATTTCAAATTTGGGGATGGGAGGCAGTTATCTCTCTTTTCTATCTAAAACTGCTTCAAATTAGGAGCCATTTTTTATCTAAAAAATAAAAGCAATTTTCAGAAAATTAATTTTTCTAAAAGCATTTATAGAAATACCATTGTTCTCACGTTTAATCCTTATACCCATGGTTTTAAAAAACGGTTGAGGCGTGCGCCTGAGGCGAAACGCCCAAAAAACGATTTTGAGCCTAAGGGGGTTTATATTGTATGTGTGCCTCAATGGGGTTTAGCGCATCGTCATTTTTTTATGCCACTGTTTTTCTAAGGGGGTTTATATTGTATGTGTGCCTCAATTAGATAACACCACATCGTCAATTTTTTATGCCACTGTTTAGATGCTTGCTTTAGGCATGGTGACTTAACAAGCTTACACACCTTATGATCGTTGCCACTTACCAGCCATAACGAAACCCTCAAGTTGTTTCAGATATATCTCCTCATCCAAATCAACATTTAAGAAAGTTGTTTTCACATCCCTTTGGTGAATCACAAGATTGTGTATTGCCACTAAAACAACCAACAATCTAATTGTGGATGTTCTTGCTACTGGAACATATGTGTCAAAGTAGTCTATTCATTCTTTTTGTCTAAAGCCTTGGATTATAAATCACGCTTTATATATATATCAATAGAACCATCCAGGGCTCTGCCCCTTGGACCCCGCTAGGGGTTGTCGCCTTTGGACCCTGCTCCCAGGGGTGCTGCCCCCAGACCCCTGTTGCCCCCTTGGAACCCCATTGATTAGGGGCTACGCCCAAACACTTAGAACTCATCATCATCATACTCAGTAAATCCCACCAATAGCTAAGCTAAGGTAGGGTCTGAGAAGGGTAAGATGTAGACAACCTTACCTCTACCCGTATGAATAAAGAGGTTGCTTCCAGTGAGACCCAGATCCGTTATATATACATATATATATATATATATATAGGACAAAGATCCGTTAGGAACCACCCCTTATTGCGAGAACCGCGAGAACCAATGTGAACACAACCAAAAATGCCTAAAAATAGCTAAAAAACACACAAATTTTTTTTTTATTTTTTTTTTAATGTTAAAATCGCTACTTTTAGTAGCAAAAATTTTTTTTTTTTGCTACTAAAAGTAGCGATTTTAACATAAAAAATATTAAAAAAAAATTTAGCTTTTTTTTAGGTTTTTTGGGGGTTTAGTTTTTAGCATTTTAGCTTGGGGGGGGGGGGGGGTTAGTTTTTTTGTTGTGTTCACATTGGTTCTCGCAATAAAGGTGGTTCTCGCATGAACCTTACCCTATATATATATATATATATATAGTGTGGGGGGGGTTAGTTTTTTTGTTGTGTTCACATTGGTTCTCGCAATAAAGGTGGTTCTCGCATGAACCTTACCCTATATATATATATATATATATAGTGTGAGGTTCATTGGGGAACACTAAAAAAGTGGGGAACAGTGGAGAACCGACTCAAACTAACTCCGATTGGACTCATTCCTGCGGCGTTGGAACCGGCTCGTCGAACCCTAACTAGGATCTCTCAACCCTAAATCATAACCCCTAAACCCCAAGGTTTAAAAAAACGGAAACGAGTTTCGAGGCGTTTTCCCTTCACCTCACGAGGCGTAAGTATCGAGGCGGAACGAGGCATAAGGCCGAGGCGGTATTAATAAATAAATATTAAAATTATATATATCATAAAATAATAAATACTAAACATCAAAAAAAGAGTTTTCTCATCAAATTTCATCAGATTCAGTAGCTAAAAACATAAAAAAGATTCAAATTTCATCAAATACTTGACATAAAAAAAAAACTATTTAAGAAAAACGCACATAGAGAAAAAAAAATATAAAAAATATGTTATGCTTTGAAAATAAATAAGATTCCACATATAAAATTAAAAAAACTATTATATATGTCATTTAAGATTATGGAGCTAATAGTTAGTAGCAAAAGTTTAGGACTTATATGTTGTAAGTTTTGGGTGTGTGAATAAAAGTCTCAAAAGATGGTAAACACTTTGTCCCACATTGGTGTGGGGACAAAGTGAGTGGTTGTTTATAAGGTAAAGACTTTACTACTCTATTGTAGCTTTATGACATGTTTTACCACAGGTCCTACCCGCGCGCAGGGGGGGTGCAAAAATGAGTTTCTGAGCTGGAATTTGGTTGAACTCATGCGTGCCCGCACCTGCGGACACGAATGCAGCTCCGAAAAACCTGGGCCCGCGTGAGGCAGTTTTTTATTTATACGCTATTCCAGTTCAGTTTTTTATTGGCGCCTAAAAAAAACCCTAATCTATCATTCTAACATAAACGTACGCCTCGCCAGATTAGAAACTCCAATTCAGTTTTTTATTGGCGCCTAAAAAAAACCCTAATCTATCATTCTAACATAACCGTACGCCTCGCCAGATTAGTTCCACCTCGAACCGAAACTTGCGCCTCGCTCCACTGAGGCGTACGTATAATTTTTGTCCCTGAGGCGCCGCCTCATATGCCTTTTTGCTCCGTTCCGACTCGAGGCGCGCCTCAGTACGGACGCCTCGGCCGTTTTTTTAAACCATGCTAAACCCTAAATATATTAGGGTTTGGCTTTTAGGGTTTAGCTTTAGGGTTTAAGGTTTAGCTTTAGGGTTTAGCTTTAGGGTTTAGATTTAGGGTTTAGCTTTAGGTTTAGCCTTTAGGGTTTAGCTTTTAGGGTTTATAGTTTAGATTTTACGGTTTAGCTTAGGTTTTAGCCTTATTTTTTAGCTTTAGGGTTTAGAGTTTAGGAGTTAGGATTTAGGGTTAAGAGATCTTAGTTAGGGTTCGACGAGCCGGTTCCAACGCCGCTGGAATGAGTCCAATCGGAGTTCGTTTGAGTCGGTTCCCCGCTGTTCCCCACTTTTTTAGTGTTCCCCAATGAACCTTCCCCTATATATCAATTAGCCTACTACTTCTCACATGATCCTTATCCTATATATATATATATATAGGGGAAGGTTCAAATGAAAAGCACTAGTTATTGTGAAAACTCGAAAACTAATTAAAAAAGCCAAAAAAAATACCAAATTTTTTTTTTTTTTTGCATAATAATTTTCGCCACTTTTAGTATATAAAAAAAATTTCAAAAAAAAAAAAAATTCTTTTTTGTAGTGCACATGTGTAATACAAAAAAAAAATTTATACACAAAAACCTGCGATTTTTTATAAAAAATTGAAAAAAAAAATTTGGTGTGTTTTTTAGGCTTTTTTTAGTTAGTTTTCGAGTTTTCACAATAAAAGTGGTTTTCATTTGAACCATCCCCTATATATATATATATATATGCAAATCTCTAAAAAAACTCAACTCTTTTATACAAATCTTAAGATCTTTATATAAAACTTTAACAATTATTATAAAATTTAATTTCAAATATATACTTAACTTTTATAATAAACATATAAATTCAAATAATAATAATACTTTTATATTTGAATTTTTTTGGTCAAAAAAAGAACCCCACCAACTAACACTCATCAAATCCGTGGACCGTGACATAGACAAAGTATTCAGAAACAACAACAACCAACAACCATACCCAGTAAAATCCCACAAATAGCAAAGTATTCAGAAACAAAAGTAAAATATCCAACTTAGCTTTAATAAATCAAACATTTTTACTCAGAAGATTTAACCGTACTATTTCATTATTTTATTGTATCATATATCGTATATGCATTACAAACGCTAAAGTAATAAGTGATGCACCTGGGGTGAGAATTTCCTTTCGCCATCTTCTGCCGATACTTCCTCCATTTGTAGCTATCTGCTGATGCTTTCGTGCCAGCAGTTGCATGTACAATAAACTTTGGTTTTTTTGGATGTTTGACAACAGAACTTTCTGAGCTGTTTCTCTTTAATCTGTTTATCAATCAAAAGGATGCAGTTAAGTTAACACTAGGGGTGTGAATGTCTTAAGTTAACACTAGGGGTGTGAATGTCTGACACGGCCCGAAAACATGACACAAACCTAACACAAAATTTGCGTGTTTGGGTTCAGTCTAAACGGGTTCAGGTCAGTTTCATATTTAACCCGTGAACCCGTTTAGCTAAACGGGTCGGGTTTGTGTCAACTGGGGTGGGTTGACCCATTTAACCCATTTGTATTAGATTTTATTTTTTAAGATATGTTTTATGTAATAAATTAAATCGGGTGGATATTTTACGCCATAATCATAACTTAATAAGAGATATTGACATAATTTTTAGAATTAAAATGTAATTGTATTATGTACATTTGTGTTTTTTGTGGTAAAATTTTAAATTTAACATATTAATTTGTGAAAAAAAAATTAAGGTTGAACGGGTCGTGTTCAAGTCAACCCGGGAATATTCGGGTCATGTTCGGGTTCATATGTATGACACGATTTTCGGGTTCTTCTAAAAATTTTGGTTTCCGGTCAGGGGGACCCACCAACCTGCGGACACGACACATTTAGCGCCCATAGTTAACACCATACAACAAGATAAAGTTACCATGACTTGGTAAATACAATTACCCCTGCTTTATTTCTGAGCCATCAATATGCACAACTTCAATAGGATGTTCCTTTAATCCATGCGTTGAGATTGATTTTCCTTTTAGT
>JARYGA010035211.1:0-33053 GCA_030545235.1 Helianthus tuberosus | reverse complement strand
AGACCGATATTCTACTGCCGACATACATTGCCCCAAGCCCTCGATCGGGATAACAGTAAGGAAATCTTGAGCGTGGGGGGCTCGTAAACAATCAAAAACAGCTTTTTGCCGAGGGGATAACCCGAAAACACCATTGATTTCCTTCACGGTTTTACCATAAAAAGCACTCGCCAAAATAGTTTGAGGTTCACGGGGGGCGGTGTCTTTATTAGCAAAACCGCCAAGGTCAACATCAGGAAGAACAACTTGTAAACCATCCAACGCAGCCCTAAATTCCGAATCCAAATCACCCATACAACAAGCTCGCAGAATATGATCTTGAAGTTCCAAAGATTGCACTCTGGAGGCCACGAAGGCAAAAGACGAGACATCCCCCGCCGATAGTAATCCAAGCCCACCCTCCTTGATTGGCAAGGAAGCCAATCGCCATTGCAAGTCCCCAAAGAACGCCCCCCGCCAACCACAATATCATCAATGGCTTGCCGAAGTCCTTCATCAAACAAAGTAACAGCCGCTCCAACATAAGAAGGTTGGCATGTGCGGAGACCAAAGATAAGCTTGGCAACTCCCATGCACGAACGCAGTAAAAGGAGTTCACATTGTGGATTCTTAAGTTGCGGGAGTACCCTCATGAGATCGACAGCCCGAGAGGCCCTCTTAACAGCTAGATCACTGATGAAGTCCCGATCACGGCTGACGGCACCCCCCAATAACTTGACTCCCAGCTTAGGCCTCCCAATATCCTCTGGGAACAACCCCGCAGCAAACTTCTCCCCATTGCATGATGGCCAGAACAATTCAGTCTTCCGAACATTTAGTTGGAGCCCCAAAGAAGGGCCTTCCCTTGAGATAACTTCTAAAGCCTTAGCCACTTCACGAACAGGACCAATAATCGTACCATCATCAAGGTACCAAGCATGAAAAAGCAGGTGACACTGCTCTTGGACCCGGGTAATGAGGGGGTGTAAAGCCAGAGCAAACAGTAAAGGTCCTAGCGGGCCCCCCTGCTGAACCCCGGTGGTAGACCAAATGCAGTTATCCCCTACGTAAAGCCTAGCAGGTTGACCATACAAAAAATTCACCCATGGGGATAGGGACGGACAAACTCGATGCACCTCCTTTAACATTGCCGACCTATCCACCAGGTTAAACGCATTAGAAAAGTCAATGGTCAGCATGACCAACGATCCATCTGCATGATAGCAATCAAGAAACCTATTTGCACTATGGAGAACCGCTTCTGCCCCATTGGGGATTCCAACCCCAAATTGGAAGTCCCTCAAGTAGTTAACCATATCTTCCCTAAGACGGCGCATTGCCACCTTAGAGACAAGCCGTCTCCAAATAGCCCCAACTGCGATCGGCCGTACCCCATTGTCCGGCTTAAGAAGAGGGGTTAGAGGGGCCAAGGCGACAAATTCTGCCAGAGAAGCCGGAAACCGTCCAGCCAGCCAAAGATTAACCACCCCCATGATTGCTTGAAGAACCCCACCTGCAACAACAGATCCTTCTCCGCACAGAGCATCAAGAAGATGCTGAGCCCGTAACCCGTCTCTACCACACGAGGTCCCTTTCGGAATGATTTAATACCCCCTAAGACATCCTCCACATCTACCGCCAACGATTGATCAGCGAACAATGGGCCTGGCAACAAGGGAGGAGGCAAAACAGGATGTTTATCAAGCAAAGCCTGCATGGTAGCGCCATTACAGGGGGCTACCCCAGAAGAAGAGAGAACTTTCACAGCAGCCGTGAAATGTCCATCTGCCACTTTTCGGAGACACTGCTTAACATTTACACAGGTCTCCGACCGGGCAGCACCACCTAAAACCTTGTCAGAAGTAGGAGAGGGGCTCCCTTGATCAGGGAACAAATCTATAATAAGGTCACAACAACCAGCTCCATCCCCCCATACCGAGAGCGCACGCTGGATGGCAGAACACTGCAAAGATTTACGATTCCCCGATTTACGCTCCTGCCTACACGAAGGTCTAAAAACCTTGAGTGTGCAGCGAGGTAGCACCATTAACTTAACCCAAGCTTCAATAGAGTGAGGATGTGCCAAAACCCCCCGTAGGGAAAGGGAGAGAGCCTGTGCGAAAGCCATCTGACAACTGTAAGGGATGCTCTTGACAGTCTTCATAGGGAGGCTAAAAACACGTTCCAAAAGTGACACATCAAGGGCAATACCCCCACTCTCAACAGGTTCAACAGGGGGGACCGGTGGGCATAACCCCACTATGTAGCTATCCGCACAGTCGCGGTCCCCTTGAAATTTGACCACCCGATCAGCATGATGACAAAAACACGATAGGCCGTGCAAAGACATACACTCCCCGCATAACCACTGCCCAACTGTCTTAAGAACCACTCCCGTAGCCTGAAAGAGGTTCTCGTCATACGAAAGGGCTTCACGCAAAGAAACTTTACGAGTTTCAGAGGATAAATGCTCACTTTTCAAATGGCCAATCATCCGCAAAGCCCTTCTAGACCCCTGTCGGCCACCCGAACAACAATGGAACCCACTAAATGGGCACGCCAAAAACCCAAGAGACGAACTCGGCTCTGAAGAGGTGCCAAGAACACCATTACGCACCATGGTCAATAAGAAAAAAGACCCACAAAACGTACAATGGTTAATTTGTCGATAAAATAGCTGAAATAACCTCAAGACATTTCATCGAACACCTGGTGTGCAAATCACAACCAGTGTTACAGATAACCGTGAAGAAGATGTGATGTGACGAATGGAGAAAGGTGAAGTACAGTGAGATGGGAAGTTGTTGGTAGAAGTGTTAATGGAGGTAACGGCGTAGAAGAAGAGGTCCCGCCGGTGTTACGCGACGGCGAACCGTCGATTGATTATTCCACTTTTTTAATTTGTCCACTAAAAGTAAAAAGTAAAAAGTCGTAAAAAGTCACGCGACGGCGACGGCGAACCGTTGATTGGTTATCTGTAACCGTTGATTGATTATTCCACTAAAAGTAAAAAGTCGTAAGAAGGTATAAAACCACATTCGATTGACTTCATTCAATCGGCATTGAAACCATCTTATTGAAATCTACGATGTGAGATTTTAGGCTTTTATTTTTAGATGTTAGCTTGTAGGTTTTAGACTTTTTATTTACATATTGTGTATTTTTATTTATCTCTATGTATTCTCTATATTTGCGTCATTGTGTCTTTTTGTGACTAACTGTGTCTTTTTCTTCGACATTGTGTTATACTTTGTGTTCCATTGTGTCTTTGTACACTTCTTATTTTTATCAGCATCTGTAGAATAACTTTACCCTAAACTTTATATCTTAAATAGCAAACCCAAGTCCGTATTATAAACGCTACAAAAACTGATAATGCCGGTCTAACTAACCCATCTATTGAACTTAGGGATATGTATCGAATCGAATAAGGAATTTTTGAATTATTCGAATTTTTATTTTTTACCTGAATTCATATTCGATTCCATTAATATTTGAAACTCGGATTCGGATCGAATTCGAATAAATTCGATTTAGTTCAAATTCATCCTAAACAATAATCTATTTTACATTTATTTTCTAAAACTACTACAAATAATTATATTCAACATAAAATATAATAATCTGCTAAATTAATTAACGATCAATATGTCGAAACACCAAAATTTAGAAGATAGGTTGCTTACCGGTAACGATTTAAGACTATGGGGTATGGGGCGGGGGTTGGGGCGTGGGTTGGAGTTTGGGCGTGGCCCCTTGGGCGGGACTTTCAGCCCGGGCGTTGGGCATGCTTAGCGGTCCTACGTGGCCGGTTGTTATTGGATGGTTGGCTAGCTAGGTTTAAATTTTAAAATGTAACCGTTGGCCAAGCCAACGGGTCAGCCAAGTCGCTATAAAACCCCCAACCCCACCGCTTGACCCCATCGCTATCCCAACCCAAGTCACTCCACCTACCGAACCGCTATCCACACACACTTGATATATGGCTTCTTGGACGCACGAGGAAGAGCTAGCCCTTGTCACGAGTGTCGTGGACGCGATGAAGGGCCGCCAACCCGGTGCGACCCGTTACTGGCCGGAAGCTTTCGCTAGCTACCGGCACAACTGTAACATCTGTGCTTGTAATCATTGTGAACAGTTCAATTATCCATAAAACAATGTTATTTGATCCCAATGTTTGTTTGGTTATGTTTTACATTTTTCATGTTTTGACTTTTGTTCAATTTCAAACTCTATATCACTTTCTGGAGAGTTATACGCAAACTGGTGCGTAAACGTAATCAATTTAATGCGAAAAATACTCCGGAACATCAACATATACTTAACATACCTTAAATAACCTTTACATAACTTAGAAATAAGTTTTGAAGGCTTTGGTATGGCAAAAACAAGTTAATTTGCCTACAGGGACTAAATTTGACAAACTGCGACAGTATGCCAATTTGAACTGTAACAGACATTCCGTAACATGAACATAAGTTAAACATACCATAAATATCCTTTACATAGCTTAGAAACAAGCTTTGAGGTGTTCGGTGTGCTAAAATAAACTTTTGGGTCATTCAGGGACTAAAAGCGTCAAAAAGTGCACAAGTTTGCTCTTTCGCGCATAACTTACGTTCTGAATACATCCGGACATCCAAAAATTTATGTAAGCACTAAAATATTTTATTTTAGTGTTTGGCATAAGAAAAATCCATTCGTCGCGCAATTTGGATCGTTTTTCGCGCTTATGCGCATTCCATCGTAATTAAGCGAACATCACGATTTCATGGCCAAACGAACCGACATCCGAGATATTTTTGAGCACATTTTAAGTTCCCTATACTTTAACTTCATTTTAGAGCTTTGAAATGGGGTTAACGGGCCTTAAACGTGTCGGAAATGGCTTTATTGCATAACAGGGACCAAAACTGACAATTCTGCATAGTTGCTGGCTTACGGACCGTAAGCCATCACCCTTACGGTCCGTAAGGGATCCCCAGATCAGCAGATTCTGATTAAACAGCTGTTAACAGCTGTTACCCCCTCCTAATCCCTTTGCACTTGCCTCTTCAGTATAATGAGGGGCCAATTTGGTGTTCCATGGGTATTTCAACAAGTGTATGGATGAGATTGAAGCACGTTATTCGATAAACGATCCTAACGGTTCTACCACATCTATAAATACCCACCAACATCACTTGCAAAACCCACTTGAAATCTGAGTTTTTTTTTCTCTAAGTGGTTGTGTTCATACACTTCCTACCTGAGATTTACTTGGAGATCAAAGCTTTCGGGGACCCTTTGTAAGTGTTCCTTCGTCCTTTTTATTCTTTTAGCGTTAAAAGTCAAATTTTATTTGACTTTCTGCGTTGACCAGTTTATGGTCAATGCGAAGTTCATTTGAACTTCATAACGTGAGCGTAATCACGATGGTTATAGTCCCTAGAAACTATACCTACTGATTACCACGTTATCAAGACTCAGTGACGAGTCGTAGTTTCGGCCAAAATACGTATTCTTGCGTATTTTGTAACCAAACTACTTATAGGTATCAAAACCGTTTGTTTTGATACCAAACCTGTTTTTTAAACTTAGTTAAGCATGTTTTAACATGCTTAGCTTGTCACTTTTAGTTTAGTGCTTATATAGGGTCGTAAGGTAAGCGATCTAAACAATCGCTTATACTTTCGAACCCGGCCCGTTTGGTCGATCATTAGGATCCGACCAAACATATTAGGTGACCATAGTATATAGGGAATAACCTTTCGAGGTTATACCTTATGGTCACGACGTTTAGTTAGTTGTATGATAGGTAGTTTATATGCCTTAGGTAAATGACCAAAATGCCTTTTTTACGCCAAAATTCATTTTAAGCATATGTAACATAACTTTTGGTATCTAAACTAATTTGGTAACAATATTAGACAAGTTAAGGCATATTTTACTTATCATAGGACTAGTTAGGCATTCCGAACGCGTTTTACGCGAACGACGCGTTAAAGTAGCATAAGCTACCTAAACGGGTCGTAATGGGTCGTAAGCACTTAGCTTAGGTTTCATTTTTTGGAATGTAGGCTTTGTTAAACCGTATTACACGAGTCTCCATACTCGTTTGGTTTACAAACCCTCATTCCATCCAATCCTCTGATTTAGGTCCGGTATATTAACATAGTTACCTATATTAGGTGCCGTTTGATATCCGTGATCTCTAGCATTGTTTGGTTGTTACTCAAGGACTACTAAGCAATCTCAAGTGACTACATAGACCCCTCTTTTACTGTTTTCCAAACATTTTGGGGTGAAACACATGTGCCTACTTGTTACTTTCATGCTTTTCATGCTTTCATATCATATGCTTGTTATGTTCATTAGTACATTATAGTACATGATTTCATTACATTTTATGCTATGTATGTCCATTGTGTGCATACTTAGTACATCGTTTTACATTACATTTCATGCTATGTATGTCCATTGTGTGCATACTTAGTACATTGTTTTACATTACATTTCACGCTATGTATGTTCATTTGATTACATACTTAGTGCATTGTGTTCACATGCTTATATTTTTGGTATGACATTTGGTTTGTTTAAATGGGACAAAAATACATTCATTAACATTAGCTATGCCATTCGTTAGTAGGTAGTGGTACCATAGGAATTGACAACTCCCGTTCCTGACATCCTAGGTATGTTTGGATGGAAGGAATGACCGAATTCGATAAACATAACACAGATAAACCTTTAATTTGTTTAAAGGTCTATCACCACAGTCACAAGGCTTAAATGTATGCATTTTCACAATACCGCATAGATGTTTGTATCAGTATAGCATGCATTTGTTCCACAAAACATAACTTTGACTTAAACTATGTTTAATTCAATACCATGTTTTTGTGCATTTTACCTATGGTTTAGTTGATATATTTCACATGCCATACATGATATTTTTGGATACACATTATATGATTTACATTAAACATAAACATTTTGACATTGATATACACATTTGGTGATTTACATTAGACATGGACATTTTGATATGGTTTACACAATAACACTTGACAATTGATTTATACATGAACAATTTACATTGATGGTTGGTTTGGGTAAATGGTTTGAGTAACGAGGTGTGTGAAATATGATACAAACAAGGTGGATACGCCGCTGGTACTTCCTATATATAAGTGTTTCTGTAATATTACATATCGTAGCGTTATTTAAATCATTTCAGTATAGACATATTACATTTTACACAAATAACATATTTTTCAAGACATTGTTTTATACAACTCATTTTACTGGGTTATTTCATTAACCATACACCTTTCTTTTATATAATCGGATTTCTTATCGAGTTTTCATATGATTTATAAAAGAAAACACTTAACAAGATTCATGATTAATTTTTATTAAACCTTTCTTCTAAAAACCCAAGTCATGAATCCTATTTTCACAAAACCTATGTTTCTCACAGGCATTTTTATGCTGACGTGCCTATTTTCACATGTGTTTTCAGGAGCTGTTGCTTAGGATGATGATCGTGACACTAGGGCGGACCAGTGCCTTAGAGACTTAAAATAAAGATAGAACTAGTTTAATTATGTTCTGAACTCTTTATTTCCTGTTTAAAGACAATGTAACACTCTTGTTTGATAAATAAAATATAACTTTGTATGCCATGGTTGTGAAACATTAATTCTGTTACAACACTCCTCGACGTTTCCGCCACGTATTTCTCGTTTTAACGTGGTCGGGGTGTGACATAAGAGTTGGTATCAGAGCCAATGGTTATAGGGAATTAGGTTATTAGTAATGCTTTGACCTAGACTATAACCTTTTTAGGACCCACCCTAACACAAGTTATCTTGTGTTTAGATCTTAAAACATGCACATCACCTATCCTTAGGTGATTATCAAAACAAGAACCCAATTTTCCGAAACGATTTTTGAAAAAAAAAACAATCTTCTGTTTTTGAATGAATTATTACAAGGTTTTGAACCCCTTTGAATTTTCAAAAATCTCGTCAAAGTTTTGGGTTTTTAATAGTGTGAACACGTGCAAACTGGAATAGTGAATGCCTGTACCCTGGGTTTTCTGTCTAAGGCTAGAGTGTTCGTACAAATCCACATAATCGGACCAGTCACTCTTACCTGGGAACTCTTGGGGTGAGTGTTCACTTATAGGCGAGCATGTCTTCGCGATACATTATTTTTGACCCATTTACTTTGATTAGTCACTGTGTGTCGCTTGTTTGCTTTGTGATGCGGACGAATGACCACCATCTTTGATTTTGTTGATTTTGTTTCATCTCATTCTCTTCATCCAATCATTTCACTCGTTTCCTTTCATGTTTTCCTCTTTTAGAATGCCTCCTCGACGCGAAAACCAGATAGCGACTGCCGAACTGGCAGAAATCATTGCGCAGCAAATGGCTGCTGCATTCCCAAACCTCTTTGCTCAATGGAACCAAGCCAACAACAACAACAATGCTCCATGCAATTTCAAGAATTTTAACTCGGCTAAACCACTCAAGTTTAGTGGTTCTGAGGGAGCGACTAGGCTTCTTCAATGGTTCGAGAGCATTGAGAATACTTTCCGTCACGTGCAGTGTCCTGACAATCGCAAAGTCGAGTTTTCTTTGAGTGTGTTTCAGAAGAGGGCTCTTACGTGGTGGAACGGGGTTATGAGAGATCATGGTGCAGAAGTTGCTCTAGCACAGACATGGGCTGAACTTAGGGCCCTTATGATGAGGGAGTTCTGTCCACGTCATGAATTGCGAGCTTTGGAGAGAGAGTTTGATGATTTGAAGCAAGATAGTGGTGAGCATCGGGTGTATACTGATAGGTTTGAGGAGTTGAGTCTGCTTTGCCCAACAATGGTTACCCCAATAGACAAGGCTATCGAAAGGTACATCGATGGTCTACCTGACTTAGTACAAGACATCATTACTGGTAGTAACCCTACCACACTCCGTCAGGCGATCGAGTTAGCAGCGACATTGACAGAGTCGCAGGTTCGAAAGGGAAAGCTGCACAAAAAGGGTGACAAGGGTAAGAAGCAGGCGTCTGACAAAGAAGATAGCAAGAAAGGTCAAAACAAGAAGGGAAAGGATTCTGGTTCCTCAAGGGGGTCAAGGAAGCGTAAGGCTTCCCAAAATTTTGCTGTCACTGCCCAAGTTAACCAGGCAGCTCCCAACCAACCCGCACAGCCTCCAGCGAAGAAACCTTATGCAGGAAATGCACCTTTGTGCAATAGATGCAACAGTCACCATCAGCCGCAATTTTTGTGCCGTTTTTGTACTAACTGTGGGAAGTCAGGTCATCTTGCTGGTGTTTGTCGTTTTGCTCAGAATCAGGCAGTTCAGAACCCGGCTCAACGAGTTGCTCAGCAACAGGGTCAAGCTGCACGACCACACTACCCTCCAGGTTCTTGTTACAACTGTGGGGATCTGACCCACTACCGTAATCAGTGTCCAAGATTGGTGAATGCTAATCCAAATCAGAATCAGGCTCAGGCTCGAGGTCGAGTCTTCAACATGAATGTGCAAGAGGCACAAGCGGACAATGAAGTGGTGAACGGTACGTTCTTTATTAATAATCAGCCTGCATCTATTCTTTTTGATTTGGGTGCCGATAAGAGTTTTGTGTCATTATCTTTTGAGCCATTGCTTCGCATGTCTAGAACGAAACTAGGAAAACCCTTGACAGTAGAAGTTGCTAGTGGTGAACCCATTGTTCTTGATTCTGTTCTTCGCAACTGCCAGTTGAACCTTAACGACCATCTTTTTCCTATTGACCTCACGCCTATGCAACTTGGAAGCTTCGACGTTATTGTGGGTATGGATTGGTTAGCCAAGCATCACGCAGAGGTAGTTTGTTTCGAGAAGATCGTTCGTGTGCCGCTCTCGACAGGTGAGATCCTACAGGTTCGTGGTGAGAAACCTGCTGGTGGTCTCAAACTCATGTCTTGTTTTAAAGCTCGGAGGTATCTACGAAAGAACTATGTGGCCTTTTTGGCACATGTTGTAGCAGATAAGGGTAAAGGTAAGTCTATTCAAGATATCCCTATTGTTCGGGATTATTCTGAAGTATTCCCTGAAGAGTTACCTGGTCTACCTCCAGCACGCCAAGTCGAGTTCCGTATTGATCTCGTACCTGGTGCAAATCCCATTGCCAGATCTCCGTATCGTCTTGCACCGTCTGAGATGCAAGAGTTGTCTAAGCAGCTTCAGGAGCTCTCTGACAAAGGTTTTATCCGTCCTAGCTTTTCACCTTGGGGTTCTCCCGTTCTTTTTGTCAAAAAGAAGGATGGATCTTTTAGGATGTGTATCGATTATCGTGAGCTTAACAAGCTTACCATCAAGAATCGATATCCCCTACCTCTCATCGATGATCTCTTTGATCAGTTACAGGGTGCTTCTTATTTTTCAAAGATTGATCTGCGATCTGGATATCATCAACTTCGTGTGAATGAAGAAGATATTCCCAAGACAGCGTTTCGCACTCGGTATGGGCATTATGAGTTCACAGTTATGCCATTCGGTTTGAGTAATGCTCCTGCTGTTTTCATGGACTTAATGAATAGGGTCTGCAAGCCTTATTTGGATCAGTTCGTCATTGTTTTTATTGACGACATCTTGATTTATTCTAAGACACGAGCTGATCATGAGCAACATCTTCGTCTTACTTTGGAACTCCTGAAGAAAGAGCAACTTTTCGCCAAATTCTCCAAGTGTGAGTTTTGGCTCAAGGAAGTTCAATTTTTAGGACATATTGTCAACGAACAAGGTATTCATGTAGATCCCTCCAAGATCAGTGCGATTAAGGATTGGGATACGCCTACTACTCCTACTGAAGTTCGTTCTTTTCTTGGACTTGCGGGTTATTACCGCCGCTTCATTGAAAATTTCTCGAAGATTGTAGTTCCTCTAACTGCTCTAACTCAGAAGAACAAACCCTTTGACTGGGGATTCAAACAAGAGGAAGCTTTTCAAAATTTGAAGCAAAAACTTTGCGACGCGCCTGTTCTGACTTTGCCTAAGGGCAATGATGATTTCGTCGTTTATTGTGATGCATCAAAATTGGGTCTTGGCTGTGTTCTGATGCAAAGAAACAAAGTCATAGCATATGCATCGAGGCAGTTGAAGATACATGAGAAAAACTACACCACTCATGATCTTGAGTTAGGTGCAGTTGTCTTCGCTCTTAAGATCTGGAGACACTATTTGTACGGTACAAAATGTGTGGTTTTCACGGACCACAAAAGTCTTCAGCATATCTTCAATCAGAAAGAACTCAACATGAGGCAACGGCGTTGGGTTGAGCTTCTAAACGACTATGACTGCGAAATTCGCTACCATCCTGGTAAGGCGAATGTCGTAGCCGATGCATTGAGTCGTAAGGAACGTACTAAGCTTCTTTGTGTTCGTGTTCAATCTTACATTCAAGCTCGATCCAATATCCAAGCCCGCATTTCTCAGGCTCAACACACTTGTGTTTCACAAGGTTTGATGGATAAGAAATTTCCCTATCACATAACTCCTGATCTGGAACTGAAAGACAATGGATCGTATTACTTCATGGACCGTTTGTGGGTCCCAAGCCAAGATAATCTTCGTACCTTGCTTATGGATGAAGCCCATAAGTCTCATTATTCTGTTCATCCTGGCTCAGATAAGATGTATAAGGATCTTCGTATTCAGTATTAGTCGCCTGATATGAAGAAATACATTGCCTTATATGTATCAAAATGCCTTACTTGTCTTAAGGTTAAGGCTGAACATCAACGTCCTCCTGGTTTATTGGTGCAACCAAAGATCCCAGTTTGGAAATGGGAAAACATTACTATGGATCTCATTACTAAACTTCCGCGCACAAAGAAAGGTCATGATGCCATCTGGGTAGTTGTTGATCGTCTTACTAAGTCAGCGTATTTCTTACCAATCCGTGAGGATTTTTCTGCTGACAAACTTGCTAAAATCTATGTGGATGAAATTGTAGCTCGACATGGTGTTCCTTTGAACATCATTTATGACAGAGATGCTCGCTTCACTTCTCATTTTTGGAGAACCATGCAATCTTCTATGGGGACCCAACTTAATCTGAGCACAACTTATCATTCGCAAATGGATGGTCAATCTGAAAGAACAATCCAGACTCTGGAGGATATGCTTAGAGCTTGTGTGATCGATTTTGGTGGTAGTTGGGATTCACATCTTCCGTTAATTGAATTCTCCTACAACAACAGTTATCACTCCAGCATCAACATGGCTCCTTTCGAGGCTCTCTATGGTCGAAAATGCCGTTCACCAGTCTACTGGAATGAGATCGGCGAGGCTCAGCTTACTGGACCTGCCCTCATTTTAGAGACAACTGATAAGGTTAAGAAAGTTCGTGATAACCTTCAGACAGCTAGAAGCCGTCAAAAGAGTTACGCGGACCAAGGACGCAAGCCCATGGAATTTCAAGTCGGTGATCGAGTATTACTTAAGGTCTCACCTTGGAAAGGTGTGATCAGATTTGTAAAGAAATGAAAACTTGCACCTAGATACGTTGGACCATTCAATATCGTCGAAAGAATCGGTAAGGTAGCCTACAGACTTGAGTTACCTCCTGAACTTGGAAATGTTCATCCAACCTTTCACGTGTCCAATCTCAAGAAGTGTTTAGCTGATGAGGACCTCCACATACCGCTTGACGAAATTCGTGTTGATAAAACACTGAAATTTGTTGAGAAGCCAGTGGAAATCATGGAACGTGAAGTCAAGTGGCTCAAACGCAAGCGCATTCCATTGGTAAAAGTTTGCTGGGAATCTAAACGTGGACCTGAGTTTACTTGGGAACGCGAAGATCAAATGAAGGCGAAGTACCCACATCTATTCCCACGAGTTTCCTCTAAATAAATTTCGGGACGAAATTTCCACAAGTAGGGGAGACTGTAACATCTGTGCCTGTAATCATTGTGAACAGTTCAATTATCAATAAAACAATGTTATTTGATCCCAATGTTTGTTTGGTTATGTTTTACATTTTTCATGTTTTGACTTTTGTTCAATTTCAAACTCTATATCACTTTCTAGAGAGTTATACGCAAACTGGTGCGTAAACGTAATCAGTTTAATGCGACAAATACTCCAGAACATCAACATATACTTAACATACCTTAAATAACCTTTACATAACTTAGAAATAAGTTTTGAAGGCTGGTATGGCAAAAACAAGTTAATTTGCCTACAGGGACTAAATTTGACAAACTGCGAAAGTATGCCAATTTGAACTGTAACAGACATTCCAGAACATGACCATAAGTTAAACATACCATAAATATCCTTTACATAGCTTAGAAATAGGCTTTGAGGTGTTCGGTGCGCTAAAATAAACTTTTGGGTCATTCAGGGACTAAAAGCGTCAAAAAGTGCACAAGTTTGGTCTTTCGCGCATAACTTACGTTCTGAATACATCCGGACATCCAAAAATTTATGTAAGCACTAAAATATTTTATTTTAGTGTTTGGCATAAGAAAAATCCATTCGTCGCGCAATTTGGATCGTTTTTCGCGCTTATGCGCATTCCGTCGTAATTAAGCGAACATCGCGATTTCACGGCCAAACGAACCGACATCCGAGATATTTTTGAGCACATTTTAAGTTCCCTATACTTTAAATTCATTTTAGAGCTTTGAAATGGGGTTAACGGGCCTTAAACGTGTCGAAAATGGCTTTATTGCATAACAGGGACCAAAACTAACAATTCTGCATAGTTGCTGGCTTACGGACCGTAAGCCATCACCCTTACGGTCCGTAAGGGATCCCCATATCAGCAGATTCTGATTAAACAACTGTTAACAGCTGTTACCCCCTCCTAATCCCTTTGCACTTGCCTCTTCAGTATAATGAGGGGCCAATTTGGTGTTCCATGGGTATTTCAACAAGTGTATGCATGAGATTGAAGCACGTTATTCGATAAACGATCCTAACGGTTCTACCACATCTATAAATACCCACCAACATCACTTGCAAAACCCACTTGAAATCTGAGTTTTTTCTCTAAGTGGTTGTGTTCATACACTTCCTACCTGAGATTTACTTGGAGATCAAAGCTTTCGGGGACCCTTTGTAAGTGTTCCTTCGTCCTTTTTATTCTTTTAGCGTTAAAAGTCAAACTTTGTTTGACTTTCTGCGTTGACCAGTTTATGGTCAATGCGAAGTTCGTTTGAACTTCATAACGTGAGCGTAATCACGATGGTTATAGTCCCTAGAAACTATACCTATTGATTACCACGTTATCAAGACTCAGTGACGAGTCGTAGTTTCGGCCAAAATACGTATTCTTGCGTATTTTGTAACCAAACTACTTATAGGTATCAAAACCATTTGTTTTGATACCAAACCTGTTTTCTAAACTTAGTTAAGCATGTTTTAACATGCTTAGCTCGTCACTTTTAGTTTAGTGCTTATACAGGGTCGTAAGGTAAGCGATCTAAACAATCGCTTATACTTTCGAACCCGACCCGTTTGGTCGATCATTAGGATCTGACCAAACATATTAGGTGACCATAGAATATAGGGAATAACCTTTCGAGGTTATACCTTATGGTCACGACGTTTAGTTAGTTGTATGATAGGTAGTTTATATGCCTTAGGTAAATGACCAAAATGCCCTTTTTACGCCAAAATTCATTTTAAGCATATGTAACATAACTTTTAGTATCTAAACTGATTTGGTAACAATATTAGACATGTTAAGGCATATTTTACTTATCATAGGATTAGTTAGGCATTCTGAACGCGTTTTACGCGAACGACGCGTTAAAGTAGCATAAGCTACCTAAACGGGTCGTAAGCACTTAGGTTAGGTTTCATTTTTGGAATGTAGGCTTTGTTAAACCATATTACACGAGTCTCCATACTCGTTTGGTTTACAAACCCTCATTCCATCCAATCCTCTGATTTAGGTCCGGTATATTAACATAGTTACCTATATTAGGTGCCGTTTGATATCCGTGATCTCTAGCATTGTTTGGTTGTTACTCAAGGACTACTAAGCAATCTCAAGTGAGTACATAGACCCCTCTTTTACTGTTTTCCAAACATTTTGGGGTGAAACACATTTGCCTACATGTTACTTTCATGCTTTTCATGCTTTCATATCATATGCTTGTTATGTTCATTAGTACATTATAGTACATGATTTCATTACATGTTATGCTATGTATGTCCATTGTGTGCATACTTAGTACATCGTTTTACATTACATTTCATGCTATGTATGTCCATTGTGTGCATACTTAGTACATTGTTTTACATTACATTTCACGCTATGTATGTTCATTTGATTACATACTTAGTGCATTGTTTTCACATGCTTACATTTTTGGTATGACATTTGGTTTGTTTAAATGGGACAAAAATACATTCATTAACATTAGCTACGCCATTCGTTAGTAGGTAGTGGTACCATAGGAATTGACAACTCCCGTTCCTGACATCCTAGGTATGTTTGGATGGAAGGAATGACCGAAGTCGATAAACATAACACAGATAAACCTTTAATTTGTTTAAAGGTCTATCACCACAGTCACAAGGCTTGAATGTATGCATTTTCACAATACCGCATAGATGTTTGTACCAGTATAGCATGCATTTGTTCCATAAAACATAACTTTGACTTAAACTATGTTTAATTCAATACCCTGTTTTTGTGCATTTTACCTATGGTTTAGTTGATATATTTCACATGCCATACATGATATTTTTGGATACACATTATATGATTTACATTAAACATAAACATTTTGACATTGATATACACATTTGGTGATTTACATTAGACATGGACATTTTGATATGGTTTACACAATAACACTTGACAATTGATTTATACATGAACAATTTACATTGGTGGTTGGTTTGGGTAAATGGTTTGAGTAACGAGGCGTGTGTAATATGATACAAACATGGTGGATACGCCGCTGGTACTTCCTATATATAAGTGTTTGTGTAATATTACATATCGTAGCGTTATTTAAATCATTTCAGTATAGACATATTACATTTTACACAAATAACATATTTTTCAAGACATTGTTTTATACAACTCATTTTACTGGGTTATTTCATTAACCATACACCTTTCTTTTATATAATCGGATTTCTTATCGAGTTTTCATATGATTTATAAAAGAAAACACTTAACAAGATTCATGACTAATTTTTATTAAACCTTTCTTCTAAAAACCCAAGTCATGAATCCTATTTTCACAAAACCTATGTTTCTCACAGGCATTTTTATGCTGACGTACCTATTTTCACATGTGTTTTCAGGAGCTGTTGCTTAGGATGATGATCGTGACACTAGGGCGGACCAGTGCCTTAGAGACTTAAAATAAAGATAGAACTAGTTTAATTATGTTCTGAACTCTTTATTTCCTGTTTAAAGACAATGTAACACTCTTGTTTGATAAATAAAATATAACTTTGTATGCCATGGTTGTGAAACAATAATTCTGTTACAACACTCCCCGACGTTTCCGCCACGTATTTCTCGTTTTAACGTGGTCGGGGTGTGACATAAGAGTTGGTATCAGAGCCAATGGTAATAGGGAATTAGGTTATTAGTAATGCTTTGACCTAGACTATAACCTTTCTAGGACCCTAACACAAGTTATCTTGTGTTTAGATCTTAAAACATGCACATCACCTATCCTTAGGTGATTATCAAAACAAGAACCCAATTTTCCGAAACGATTTTTGAAAAAAAAAAAAACAATCTTCTGTTTTTGAATTAATTATTCCAAGGTTTTGAACCCCTTTGAATTTTTAAAAATCTCGTCAAAGTTTTGGGTTTTTAATAGTGTGAACACGTGCAAACTGGAAGAGTGAATGCCTGTACCCTGGGTTTTTAATGGTCTACCTACCACACTCCGTCAGGCGATCCAGTTAGCAGCGACATTGACAGAGTCGCAGGTTCGAAAGGGAAAGCTGCACAAAAAGGGTGACAAGGGTAAGAAGCAGGCGTCTGACAAAGAAGATAGCAAGAAAGGTCAAAACAAGAAGGGAAAGGATTCTGGTTCCTCAAGGGGGTCAAGGAAGCGTAAGGCTTCCCAAAATTTTGCTGTCACTGCCCAAGTTAACCAGGCAGCTCCCAACCAACCCGCACAGCCTCCAGCGAAGAAACCTTATGCAGGAATTGCACCTTTGTGCAATAGATGCAACAGTCACCATCAGCCGCAATTTCCGTGCCGTTTTTGTACTAACTGTGGGAAGTCAGGTCATCTTGCTGGTGTTTGTCATTTTGCTCAGAATCAGGCAGTTCAGAACCCGGCTCAACGAGTTGCTCAGCCTCCTGCTCAGCAACAGGGTCAAGCTGCACGACCACACTACCCTCCAGGTTCTTGTTACAACTGTGGGGATCTGATCCACTGCCGTAATCAGTGTCCAAGATTGGTGAATGCTAATCCAAATCAGAATCAGGCTCAGGCTCGAGGTCGAGTCTTCAACATGAATGCGCAAGAGGCACAAGCGGACAATGAAGTGGTGAACGGTACGTTCTTTATTAATAATCAGCCTGCATCTATTCTTTTTGATTCGGGTGCCGATAAGAGTTTTGTGTCATTATCTTTTGAGCCATTGCTTCGCATGTCTAGAACGAAACTAGGAAAACCCTTGACAGTAGAAGTTGCTAGTGGTGAACCCATTGTTCTTGATTCTGTTCTTCGCAACTGCCAGTTGAACCTTAACGACCATCTTTTTCCTATTGACCTCACGCCTATGCAACTTGGAAGCTTCGACGTTATTGTGGGTATGGATTGGTTAGCCAAGCATCACGCAGAGGTAGTTTGTTTCGAGAAGATCGTTCATGTGCCGCTCTCGACAGGTGAGATCCTACAGGTTCGTGGTGAGAAACCTGCTGGTGGTCTCAAACTCATGTCTTGTTTTAAAGCTCGGAGGTATCTACGAAAGAACTATGTGGCCTTTTTGGCACATGTTGTAGCAGATAAGGGTAAAGGTAAGTCTATTCAAGATATCCCTGTTGTTCGGGATTATTCTAAAGTATTCCCTGTAGAGTTACCTGGTCTACCTCCAGCACGCCAAGTCGAGTTCCGTATTGATCTCGTACCTGGTGCAAATCCCATTGCCAGATCTCCATATCATCTTGCACCGTCTGAGATGCAAGAGTTGTCTAAGCAGCTTCAGGAGCTCTCTGACAAAGGTTTTATCCGTCCTAGCTTTTCACCTTGGGGTGCTCCCGTTCTTTTTGTCAAAAAGAAGGATGGATCTTTTAGGATGTGTATCGATTATCGTGAGCTTAACAAGCTTACCATCAAGAATCGATATCCCCTACCTCGCATCGATGATCTCTTTGATCAGTTACAGGGTGCTTCTTATTTTTCAAATATTGATCTGCGATCTGGATATCATCAACTTCGTGTGAATGAAGAAGATATTCCCAAGACAGCGTTCCGCACTCGGTATGGGCATTATGAGTTCACAGTTATGCCATTCGGTTTGACTAATGCTCCTGCTGTTTTCTTGGACTTAATGAATAGGGTCTGCAAGCCTTATTTGGATCAGTTCGTCATTGTTTATATTGACGACATCTTGATTTATTCTAAGACGCGAGCTGATCATGAGCAACATCTTCGTCTTACTTTGGAACTCCTAAAGAAAGAGCAACTTTTCACCAAATTCTCCAAGTGTGAGTTTTGGATCAAGGAAGTTCAATTTTTAGGACATACTGTCAACGAACAAGGTATTCATGTAGATCCCTCTGATGCGTGTGAAGTGTTATATATATTAGGTGTATATTTTAAGCCCCTTTAACACTTTTTAGTCAAGTTTTAAATTTATAAAACACGATATTTACTAACACTAGACACACATATGGGCAAGTGCACCCATCGTGAGCGTAGTATAGTGTTGGTAAGATACCGAGGTCGTCCAAGGACACAAGAGCTTTTAATACCGGTTTATCCTCAACGTCTAATCAAATCAAAACGTTTAGAAAAATGTTTTAAACTAAGAAAAATAAAAACTAACTAAAATGCTGAAAATAAAAATAAAAAGAAAAACAGATAGACAAGATGAATCACTTGGTTCCGACTCGTATCTAGTGTAACCTTTGATTATTTCCGCACTTTTGCACTATTTTAAGAGATTATCTTAGTTATTGTAGTAGGCCCCTCTTTTGAAGGTGACGTTACCCTCACCCCAGTAGTTTGAGTCAGCAAGGATACAATCCGAAAAGGGTGGATTATTGGAAGATAATGAATTAAGTTATTAATGCAAATTATGGTAGGCCCCTCTTTTGGAGGTGACGTTACCCTCGACTAAGTAGTCTGAGTCAGCAGGGATACAGTCCTAAATAGCCGGGTTATAGTATTAATAGTAGTTAACTTATGAGGGGGTCAAAGAGTTTGGACCCCCGCCATCCAATACCGTTAAGTATTGAAGGAGGTCCTACTAAATTTGACCCAGGTCCATTGCAGGACCTCTAAACGCTGAACAATGGCAAGACCTTTACCAAACCGTTCCCTTAACCCCCGACCAGGTAGCCAACATACCTCCATATAGACCGTGGAGATATGAATGGTGAAAATCTTTTATTTTATATAGACAGTAAAATAATGCCAAGACACCACGGACAAACGATAAGGAAATATCACCTTCAACATAAGCAACTAGTTATTAAAGTCATTAATACAAAACCAAGTAAAAAGTGCAAAAGATTAAAAATAAAAAGTATTACACTAGACACTTTGTCTTCACCAAGTGATGTAAGAGACTTAGGCAAACATGGCCTTGATTGTCAAGAACTCTTACGATCAATCTTGGATCCCGAGACGACTCACACACTCTACGATGGACAATGGATGATGGTGGTGGATGATGGTGTTTTGGTGGTGGTGGGTGGTGGGTGAAGTGTGAGAGAGGTGGTGTGCCAAGGGATGGTTTGAGCTTTAGCCAAGCACTTCTATTTATAGGCTGAACAGAAGCTCGGGCACGGCCCCGTGTCCACATCCTTCTCTTTCTTCATTTAATGTTGTTTTGTCTTTTTAGTTGACCACACCCCCGTGTCCGCTGAGCACGACCCCGTGGTGCAGAAGAATCTTTGTACTATGCAGATTTACTGGATTATGCGAATCTTATAGTTGACCACGGCCCCGTGTCCGCTGAGCACGGCCCCGTGGTGGGCAATAGAAGCTTCTACCACTTTGTCTTTTCTGCTGACACTTGGGCACGCCCCCGTGCTGGCCGAGCACGGGGCGTGTTCAGTCTTCTGATCTCTTGTTTTGCTTGGGACGATGCTGTCGTGGGGTCGGGCATGTCACGTCTTGTTCCTTTTCTTGTATTTATGTTAGATTTTGATGTATTTTTGCTTCTTTTGTTAATTTGAGCTCATTTAATCCTGAAAATACAAAAGGAAGACAAAAGCACACTTTTTCCAACATTAGTACTAAAAAATGTTAGTTTTATGCCTCATTTGATGAAATTTATATGTTACATTTTGAACACATCAAATACCCCCACACTTGAATCTTTGCTTGTCCTCAAATAAAACTCTTTAATATGTGGCTATTACACTCCCAAATGGAATGGGTAGAGAAGAAGGTTTTTGGGCTTGTCGTAGAGTGTCGGGATTTCCAAGATTCTTTATTTAATTTTATTTTTATTTATTTACAATCCTATTCGTCATGATTTATTTAAAACTTTTCATAAGATAAATTACTTATAAGGGCATAACATGCCTCTTTAAAATTCTATTTATATACAAGTTCACATACCTCACGGGGATCACTCAACACTCGGCCGAAAATGTATTTTTGTGGATCACTCGAGAGCGGCATGGAACTTACTCCTACCATAGGCTTGCCAAGCAATCAATCCTCCTCCTTTTTAACTTATATACCTTTGTAAATATCAAGAGGACTTTGTGGGTGAAGGGTTAGTTTTGGGTTAAAGGTAGGTGGTTGGGTTGGTGGTTAGTAGAAAAAGGGCTAAAAAGCGTAACAAGTGTCGGTTTTCGTAAGACTTTCTATTTTTGTAACTTTTATTTTGATGAAGCTATTATTCAAACAAAGTTATTTTTGATGAACTTGTTTGTTTATTTTCTTTTGCTTCATCATCAACAATTTTTTTTTTTTTGAAAAGTCATACGAAAAATCGAACTTGTTACTAAAACAAAGGGTTAAAAATAAAAAGGTTTTGGTGGGTAAAAGGGTGTTTGGTTTGGGTTATGAAATGAAAAGGTTTAGGCTCAAAGGGGCTAACTAGGGGGATTTTGGGTAGGTGGTAAAAAAAAAGAAAAATAATGGTGTAGAAATAAAAAGGGTTAGTCCTAATGCCTCCATCATTTACTTACTCGGGTTTAAGTTGGTAAGGACCGGGAATGTATTGTCATGGCAAGTTCTAGAGTCGTAAGAACCAAGCGGCTATTCACACAAGAAACGAAAAATGAGCATTTAGTTCTAATGATATGTAATTGTATGCTCAATAAAGGCTCAAAACTCACTTTTGTGGGAATAGGTTTTTTTATGTGATCAAGTATATATAATCAAATTTTAATTAAGCTTGTCATGCCTTTTCATAATTTTCTTATGTTGGTTCTTTTTATCACGACGCTATCGGTTGTAAATTCGTAAAAATATAACCTTTTTGAGAACTTGAATTTCCCGAGTTAAACCTAGACAAGTAAAAAAATGAAAATTTTTTTGAAAAAAATTTGGGGTGACTAGCGGTTCCAATAGAGTTTTGTGTAAGGCTTGTATTTAGGACTTGCAAGATTCAAGGTTTTAGCATCCCCCCCCCCCCCCCCCACTTAAATTACACATTGTCCTCAATGTGTCCCAAAAATAAGTTTTTAGGTTGATTGAATGTGTAAAAAGGTGTAAAAAGCAAAAATTTGTGTTACTGGTTACCTGGGCACGACCCCGTGTTGAGTGAACACGACCCCGTGCTCAGGTGCCAGTAACGAAAACTTACAGAAGGTGAACACGGGGGCGTGTCGGCTGAACACGACCCCGTGTCTGTCAAGGTCTGCAGAATTAAAACAAACAGCAGGTTCAGGGGAATGGGCACGGGGGCGTGTTGGTTGGACACGTCCCCGTGTGGACAGTCAGCAAAGTTGAAAAACAGGTTTCTTTCGTCGGTTTTCCTCTCCCGGCTTTAGAAGTACTAATGTTTAGCACTCTAAGCCTCGTTTGTACCTGTTTAATCAATAAACACTCCACCAAACATAGCAAACATCCTACTTTTACCAAAGTTAACATCCATGTCAAAGTTAAAAGAAAAATAAATGCAGAAAATAAAAGAAGTTAGGGAAAGTAAATTGTTCAACACTTGGCACGCAGGCCATCAATTGTTCAAGAGTGAAAAAGGGTTAACCTGGGAAGTCAAAACAAGAAGGGAAAGGATTCTGGTTCCTCAAGGGGGTCAAGGAAGCGTAAGGTTTCCCAAAATTTTGCTGTCACTGCCCAAGTTAACCAGGCAGCTCCCAACCAACCCGCACAGCCTCCAGCGAAGAAACCTTATGCAGGAATTGCACCTTTGTGCAATAGATGCAACAGTCACCATCAGTCGCAATTTCCGTGCCGTTTTTGTACTAACTGTGGGAAGTCAGGTCATCTTGCTGGTGTTTGTCGTTTTGCTCAGAATCAGGCAGTTCAGAACCCGGCTCAACGAGTTGCTCAGCCTCCTGCTCAGCAACAGGGTCAAGCTGCACGACCACACTACCCTCCAGGTTCTTGTTACAACTGTGGGGATCTGACCCACTACCGTAATCAGTGTCCAAGATTGGTGAATGCTAATCCAAATCAGAATCAGGCTCAGGCCCGAGGTCGAGTCTTCAACATGAATGAGCAAGAGGCACAAGCGGACAATGAAGTGGTGAACGGTACGTTCTTTATTAATAATCAGCCAGCATCTATTCTTTTTGATTCGGGTGCCGATAAGAGTTTTGTGTCATTATCTTTTGAGCCATTGCTTCGCATGTCTAGAATGAAACTAGGAAAACCCTTGACAGTAGAAGTTGCTAGTGGTGAACCCATTGTTCTTGATTCTGTTCTTCGCAACTGCCAGTTGAACCTTAACGACCATCTTTTTCCTATTAACCTCACGCCTATGCAACTTGGAAGCTTCGACGTTATTGTGGGTATGGATTGGTTAGCCAAGCATCACGCAGAGGTAGTTTGTTTCGAGAAGATCGTTCGTGTGCTGCTCTCGACAGGTGAGATCCTACAGGTTCGTGGTGAGAAACCTGCTGGTGGTCTCAAACTCATGTCTTGTTTTAAAGCTCGGAGGTATCTACGAAAGAACTATGTGGCCTTTTTGGCACATGTTGTAGCAGATAAGGGTAAAGGTAAGTCTATTCAAGATATCCCTGTTGTTCGGGATTATTCTAAAGTATTCCCTGAAGAGTTACCTGGTCTACCTCCAGCATGCCAAGTCGAGTTCCGTATTGATCTCGTACCTGGTGCAAATCCCATTGCCATATCTCCATATCGTCTTGCACCGTCTGAGATGCAAGAGTTGTCTAAGCAGCTTCAGGAGCTCTCTGACAAAGGTTTTATCCGTCCTAGCTTTTCACCTTGGGGTGCTCCCGTTCTTTTTGTCAAAAAGAAGGATGGATCTTTTAGGATGTGTATCGATTATCGTGAGCTTAACAAGCTTACCATCAAGAATCGATATCTCCTACCTCGCATCGATGATCTCTTTGATCAGTTACAGGGTGCTTCTTATTTTTCAAATATTGATCTGCGATCTGGATATCATCAACTTCGTGTGAATGAAGAAGATATTCCCAAGACAGCGTTCCGCACTCGGTATGGGCATTATGAGTTCACAGTTATGCCATTCGGTTTGACTAATGCTCCTGCTGTTTTCATGGACTTAATGAATAGGGTCTGCAAGCCTTATTTGAATCAGTTTGTCATTGTTTTTATTGACGACATCTTGATTTATTCTAAGATGCGAGCTGATCATGAGCAACATCTTCGTCTTACTTTGGAACTCCTAAAGAAAGAACAACTTTTCGCCAAATTCTCCAAGTGTGAGTTTTGGCTCAAGGAAGTTCAATTTTTAGGACATATTGTCAACGAACAAGGTATTCATGTAGATCCCTCTGATGCGTGTGAAGTGTTATATATATTAGGTGTATATTTTAAGCCCCTTTAACACTTTTTAGTCAAGTTTTAAATTTATAAAACACGATATTTACTAACACTAGACACACATATGGGCAAGTGCACCCATCGTGAGCGTAGTATAGTGTTGGTAAGATACCGAGGTCGTCCAAGGACACAAGAGCTTTTAATACCGGTTTATTCTCAACGTCTAATCAAATCAAAAAGTTTAGAAAAATGTTTTAAACTAAGAAAAATAAAAACTAACTAAAATGCTGAAAATAAAAATAAAAAGAAAAACAGATAGACAAGATGAATCACTTGGTTCCGACTCGTATCTAGTGTAACCTTTGATTATTTCCGCACTTTTGCACTATTTTAAGAGATTATCTTAGTTATTGTAGTAGGCCCCTCTTTTGAAGATGACGTTACCCTCACCCCAGTAGTTTGAGTCAGCAAGGATACAATCCGAAAAGGGTGGATTATTGGAAGATAATGAATTAAGTTATTAATGCAAATTATGGTAGGCCCCTCTTTTGGAGGTGACGTTACCCTCGACTAAGTAGTCTGAGTCAGCAGGGATACAGTCCTAAATAGCCGGGTTATAGTATTAATAGTAGTTAACTTATGAGGGGGTCAAAGAGTTTGGACCCCCGCCATCCAATACCGTTAAGTATTGAAGGAGGTCCTACTAAATTTGACCCAGGTCCATTGCAGGACCTCTAAACGCTGAACAATGGCAAGACCTTTACCAAACCGTTCCCTTAACCCCCGACCAGGTAGCCAACATACCTCCATATAGACCGTGGAGATATGAATGGTGAAAATCTTTTATTTTATATAGACAGTAAAATAATGCCAAGACACCACGGACAAACGATAAGGAAATATCACCTTCAACATAAGCAACTAGTTATTAAAGTCATTAATACAAAACCAAGTAAAAAGTGCAAAAGATTAAAAATAAAAAGTATTACACTAGACACTTTGTCTTCACCAAGTGATGTAAGAGACTTAGGCAAAAATGGCCTTGATTGTCAAGAACTCTTACGATCAATCTTGGATCCCGAAACGACTCACACACTCTACGATGGACAATGGATGATGGTGGTGGATGATGGTGTTATGGTGGTGGTGGGTGGTGGGTGAAGTGTGAGAGAGGTGGTGTGCCAAGGGATGGTTTGAGCTTTAGCCAAGCACTTCTATTTATAGGCTGAACAGAAGCTCGGGCACGGCCCCGTGTCCAGTGGGCTCGGCCCCGTGTCCACATCCTTCTCTTTCTTCATATAATGTTGTTTTGTCTTTTTAGTTGACCACACCCCCGTGTCCGCTGAGCACGACCCCGTGGTGCAGAAGAATCTTTGTACCATGCAGATTTGCTGGATTGTGCGAATCTTATAGTTGACCACGGCCCCGTGTCCGCTGAGCACGGCCCCGTGGTGGGCAATAGAAGCTTCTACCACTTTGTCTTTTCTGCTGACACTTGGGCACGCCCCCGTGCTGGCCGAGCACGGGGCGTGTTCAGTCTTCTGATCTCTTGTTTTGCTTGGGACGATGCTGTCGTGGGGTCGGGCATGTCACGTCTTGTTCCTTTTCTTGTATTTATGTTAGATTTTGATGTCTTTTTGCTTCTTTTGTTAATTTGAGCTCATTTAATCCTGAAAATACAAAAGGAAGACAAAAGCACACTTTTTCCAACATTAGTACTAAAAAATGTTAGTTTTATGCCTCATTTGATGAAATTTATATGTTACATTTTGAACACATCAAATACCCCCACACTTGAATCTTTGCTTGTCCTCAAATAAAACTCTTTAATATGTGGCTATTACACTCCCAAATGGAATGGGTAGAGAAGAAGGTTTTTGGGCTTGTCGTAGAGTGTTGGGATTTCCAAGATTCTTTATTTAATTTTATTTTTATTTATTTACAATCCTATTCGTCATGATTTATTTAAAACTTTTCATAAGATAAATTACTTATTAGGGCATAACATGCCTCTTTAAAATTCTATTTATATACAAGTTCACATACCTCACGGGGATCACTCAACACTCGGCCGAAAATGTATTTTTGTGGATCACTCGAGAGCGTCATGGAACTTACTCCTACCATAGGCTTGCCAAGCAATCAATCCTCCTCCTTTTTAACTTATATACCTTTGTAAATATCAAGAGGACTTTGTGGGTGAAGGGTTAGTTTTGGGTTAAAGGTAGGTGGTTGGGTTGGTGGTTAGTGGTTAGTAGAAAAAGGGCTAAAAAGCGTAACAAGTGTCGGTTTTCGTAAGACTTTCTATTTTTGTAACTTTTATTTTGATGAAGCTATTATTCAAACAAAGTTATTTTTGATGAACTTGTTTGTTTATTTTCTTTTGCTTCATCATCAACAAATTTTTTTTTTTTTGAAAAGTCATACGAAAAATCGAACTTGTTACTAAAACAAAGGGTTAAAAATAAAAAGGTTTTGGTGGGTAAAAGGGTGTTTGGTTTGGGTTATGAAATGAAAAGGTTTAGGCTCAAAGGGGCTAACTAGGGGGATTTTGGGTAGGTGGTAAAAAAAAGAAAAATAATGGTGTAGAAATAAAAAGGGTTAGTCCTAATGCCTCCATCATTTACTTACTCGGGTTTAAGTTGGTAAGGACCGGGAATGTATTGTCATGGCAAGTTCTAGAGTCGTAAGAACCAAGCGGCTATTCACACAAGAAACGAAAAATGAGCATTTAGTTCTAATGATATGTAATTGTATGCTCAATAAAGGCTCAAAACTCACTTTTGTGGGAATGGGTTTTTTTATGTGATCAAGTATATATAATCAAATTTTAATTAAGCTTGTCAAGCCTTTTCATAATTTTCTTATGTTGGTTCTTTTTATCACGACGCTATCGGTTGTAAATTTGTAAAAATATAACCTTTTTGAGAACTTGAATTTCCCGAGTTAAACCTAGACAAGTAAAAAAATGAAATTTTTTTTGAAAAAATTTGGGGTGACTAGCGGTTCCAATAGAGTTTTGTGTAAGGCTTGTATTTAGGACTTGCAAGATTCAAGGTTTTAGCATCCCCCCCCCACACTTAAATTACACATTGTCCTCAATGTGTCCCAAAAATAAGTTTTTAGGTTGATTGAATGTGTAAAAAGGTGTAAAAAGCAAAAATTTGTGTTACTGGTTACCTGGGTACGACCCCGTGTTGAGTGAACATGACCCCGTGCTCAGGTGCCAGTAACGAAAACTTACAGAAGGTGAACACGGGGGCGTGTCGGCTGAACACGACCCCGTGTCTGTCAAGGTCTGCAGAATTAAAACAAACAGCAGGTTCAGGGGAATGGGAACGGGAGCGTGTTGGTTGGACACGGCCCCGTGTGGACAGTCTGCAAAGTTGAAAAACAGGTTTCTTTCGTCGGTTTTCCTCTCCCGGCTTTAGAAGTACTAATGTTTAGCACTCTAAGCCTCGTTTGTACCTGTTTAATCAATAAACACTCCACCAAACATAGCAAACATCCTACTTTTACCAAAGTTAACATCCATGTCAAAGTTAAAAGAAAAATAAATGCAGAAAATAAAAGAAGTTAGGGAAAGTAAATTGTTCAACACTTGGCACGCAAGCCATCAATTGTTCAAGAGTGAAAAAGGGTTAACCTGGGAAGTCATCAACTAACCGCTTCCTCCTCCGCTCCTCTCGCCTACTCCATAGCATCGTCATCATCATCATCGTCATCATCCCCTCCATGGCGTGCAATGTGGTCTCGTATATATCCAACATCGTATTGGATATCGGATATGTTTCTTTCGATAGCTCCGACCCGGTGGTAGGTATTGCTCGCCATGTTATAGGTGTTCCTAGTGCACATAAGGTTTTCCTGCAACAAATCATGCAAACTTTGAAAGTTAGGAAAACCGCCTCCCGAGGACGATGATTGGCATGGATCACCATGGGGTTGGTATTGGTACTGATGATGTTGCGGAGCTTGGAGGACAAGCGCTTCTTGCGGGTTCCATGCATGACCTTGCATCCTTTGAAAGCTTACCGTCCCGTCTTCCGCCTCATAAATCAGGTTCATTGAGCGGCATATATGTATATCCACCGTACCCGACCATGGGCTCCTCTCAAATGACCTAGGTATGTGGGCGAAGTGCTTGAAGAGACGGTACACCCATCCCCCAAAGAAGATAGGAGTCGGTGCATTAGCAAGGCGGTTGTGATGCATGTTTCGGAGCATGAGGAACGGAACATCTAGCGGCCTGCGGTTGTGGATGCAGTGGAGGACAACCAAATCTCTTAACCCAACGACGCCACTACTATCATGCCTTTGGCTAAGAGAGTAGCCGAGGAGCCTATGAATGTATCTGTATAGCGGATCCCTCAACTTCGTACTCTTAGTGCTGCTCGGATTGTAGTACCCTTCACCAATCTGAGCCCACATGGCTTGGCGTTCGTTTTCACCTATCTCTCTCATTCCTCCAGTATTTTCTTCGTTTCCCGCATCCTCTTCCGCATACAACCCGACAATCGATCCAAACTGAGCCATAGAGATCGAATATTTCGTTCCGCCACATCGGAATGCTACCCCGTCATTGTCGAACGGGTCGCACCTCGAGTTGAATGTGAAGGTGCTATAGAACTCCAAAGTGCATTCGTGGATGGAACGGAGTCGAGTTGTTAGGGCGACTCTGAGTGGTCCCGTGACAATATTGTTGAAACGGTCAATTTGATTCACCATGGTTAGCAAGTCCGTGCATGCTTGCCTCGGGTATTCCTCCGGCCTTGTTTAGAGTATCTCGTATCGAGCCCTAGCATCGAGCTCATTGGCGTTAAATCTTGTGAACTTCCTAGCCATCTGAAAGAATACACCAAAAAGTTAGCACGAAACATAAGCATTTTCGGACAAAACTGCAAACAGTGGGCTGGACACGACACCGTGTTCAGCAGACACGGCCCCGTGTCCAGGCGTCTGTTACTCAAAATATTTCATTTTTCGACCCGGTTTCGAAAACTTGAAAATTTTTGGTCCAATAGGTGCGGTTTCCCCCGAAAATGAAACCCTAAGTGCCGTTTTTCCCAAAATATCCCGTTTACCCTATCAATTTTATCTTTTTCGGTTCAAGAACAAGGGTTTAGGATTTTTGTGAGAAATCGGGTGAATCTATGAACAATACAAGTGTATTTACTTTCCATAACACTAATCTAACTAAATGCAAACAGATCTGAACAAAAATTTGAGGTTTGATCCGGATGAACTTCAAGAACCCTAGATTTTTCCCCAAATTTTTGGAGTTTTAACTACATGCAAGTAACTAATCTAACTACTAAAAGTGATAGAATCATACCTTGATGTTGTTAGAGCGATAGGAGACGTCGAAAATCTGCGAAAAATCGCCTGGAACCAGAGCTTTTTCGGGGAAACGGGGCGTGTGGAATGAAGTAACTGTTTTGAAAAAGGGGATTTATCCCGACTGCAGCGCGGACACGGCCTCGTGCCGAGCAAAGTTTTGAAAATATATATATATATTTTTTTTAGTGCTCGTGTGAGTGCCCTTGTTTCCCATAAGCTTTGGTTAGAAGACTTACCGCTTTATTTGTTGTCTCAATCGTTCGTAACTTACCAGGTATGATGTTTCATTCTTCCACCGTTTGAAGCGAGATCTCTTCTTCTTCATCCTCAATGAATCCTTGATAGAGTTTCAGCCGTTGGCCATTGACTTTAAATGGAGGCCCATTTCGAGATTTAATTTCTACTGCACCGTGTGGGAAAATATGGGTGATGGAAAAAGGTCCTGACCACCTAGACTTTAGTTTACCAGGAAACAATCGAAGTCGTGAATTAAACAAAAGAACTAGATCTCCTACCCGAAATTCATTAGGTTTAATGTGTTTGTCATGCAAATTTTTCATTCTTTCCTTATAAATCTCAGAGTTTGAGTATGCATAATTCCTAAGCTCGTCTAATTCATTTAATTGACAAAAACGATTTTTACCAGCAAATTCTAAATCTAAGTTTACATTTTTAATTGCCCAGTAGGCTTTGTGTGCAATTTCTACTGGCAAGTGACAACTTTTTCCATAGACTAGCTTATATGGGGTTGTACCTATTGTTGTTTTATAAGCAGTTCGAAAAGCCCATAAAGCATCATCTAATTTATCTGCCCATTCCTTTTTATTTAACCCTACGGTTTTTTCGAGTATTTGTTTTAAACCTCTATTAGTCACTTCGGCTTGTCCGTTTGTTTGAGGGTGATATGCTGTTGAGACCCGGTGATAGACCCCATATCTTGTTAAAAAATTTTCAAGTTGATGGTTGCAAAAATGGGTACCCCTATCACTTATTAATGCTTTAGGTGTGCCAAAACGAGAGAATATTTTTTTCAGAAATCTTACCACGACTCTTCCATCATTCGTTGGAAGTGCCTCGCCCTCGGCCCATTTAGACAAGTAGTCTACTGCCACAAGTATATATTTGTTTCCTTTCGATGGTGGGAAAGGTCCCATAAAGTCGAGTCCCCACACATCAAAAATTTCACAAACAAGAATGCCATTTTGTGGCATTTCGTTTTTGGAAGAAATATTACCTGTTCTTTGGCAAGCATCACATGTCTTGACAAGACTTTGGGCGTCTTTGTAAATGGTTGGCCAATAAAATCCTGAATCAAATACCTTTCGTGCGGTACTAGCGGCACCATGATGCCCTCCGTATGGACCTTCATGACAATGGCGGAGAATTCTTCGTGCTTCGTTACCATGTACACATCGTCAGACGAGTTGGTTGTCACACATTTTGAAAAGATATGGATCTTCCCAAAAATAGTGTTTCACATTGGCAAAGAATTTTTTTCTTTGATGATGTGACCATCCTTTTGTGACTATACCACTAGCTAGGTAGTTAGCATAGTCGGCGTACCATGGCTCTTCCTTATATTCCACCATTTCTAGGGACTCAGTTGGAAATTTTTCGTTGATTTGCTCGTTCCTGGTTGCCTCCAAAGCTGGGTCTTCTAAGCGCGAAAGATGATCTGCTGCGGTATTTTCTACTCCTCTTTTGTCTCTGATTTCAATGTCAAATTCTTGGAGGAGTAGAATCCACCGAATCAAACGTGGTTTTGCATCCTGCTTCTTAAAGAGATATCGAATGGCTGCATGATCTGTATAGACTATAGTTTTAGAAAGAACAAGATAAGAACGAAATTTATCAAAAGCAAACACCACAGCTAGTAATTCTTTTTCAGTTGTTGTGTAATTTTCTTGTGCATCATTAAGTGTTTTACTAGCATAATAAATTGGGTGGAAATGCTTTTCTTTTCGTTGTCCCAAGACAGCTCCAACTGCAAAGTCACTAGCATCACACATGATTTCGAAAGGAAATTTCCAATCAGGCACTATCATGATAGGTGCATTGACTAACATTTCTTTTAAGGTTAGAAATGCTTGGTTGCAATCCTTGTCAAAGATGAAAGGGGCATCTTTTTCAAGTAATTTCGTTAGAGGCCTTGAGATTTTTGAAAAGTCTTTGATAAACCGTCTATAAAATCCGGCATGCCCTAGGAAACTTCTGATAGCTCTTACGGAGGATGGAGGTGGTAATCTAGAAATGGTATCTATTTTGGCTCGATCCACCTCCATTCCTTCACTTGAGATCTTGTGACCGAGCACTATTCCCTCCGTTACCATGAAATGGCATTTTTCCCAATTAAGGGGGAGGTTAGTTTCCTCACATCGGGATAGCATTCGTTCAAGGTTATCGAGGCATTGGTCGTATGAATCCCCAAAGATAGAAAAGTCGTCCATGAAGACTTCCATTGTCTTTTCTATCATGTCATGGAAGATGGCTACCATGCAACGTTGGAATGTTGCTGGGGCATTACATAGACCAAACGGCATGCGTCGATAAGCAAAAGTTCCATAGGGACATGTGAAAGTTGTCTTTTCTTGGTCTTCGGGTGCTATCGGGATTTGAAAGTAGCCTGAAAAACCATCCAAGAAACAATAAAATTTATGACCGGATAATCTTTCTAACATTTGATCAATGAAGGGCAAAGGAAAGTGATATTTTCTTGTTGCTTCATTTAATCGTCTATAATCTATACATACTCTCCATCCTGTGACGGTTCTCGTTGGTATTAATTCATTATTTTCGTTAGTTATTACCGTCATACCTCCTTTCTTTGGAACTACATGGACGGGACTCACCCAAGGACTATCGGAGATAGGGTAGATAAGTCCGGCGTCAAGTAGTTTGATGACCTCGTTTTTAACCACTTCTTGAACATTTGGATTCACTCGACGTTGTGGTTGTATGACCGATTTGTAGTCATCATTCATCAAAATTTTGTGTGTGCACATAGAAGGACTAATTCCTTTTATGTCTACAAGTTTCCAAGCTATTGCATTTTTATGTTTTTTCAAAAGACTAATTAATTTTTCTTTTTCTAAGCTATCTAGTTTAGACGAAATAATTACAGGTAAATTACCCTCTTTGTCTAGAAAAGCATATTCCAAACCTTTTGGAAGTTCTTTGAGCTCAACTGGTGGGTCTTTAGGAGACTCCTTATTTGGTTGCTCATTTCGATCAAGAACTTTAAAAGTTTGTTCTATGGCGACCTCTTCTTCAACAAAGTGGTCAATCTCTTCACTTGTATCGGGTGGTTCATCTTCATCTTCAATTAGGGGGTCATTATTGCCGAATGGATATTTCATTGACCGTTCGAGATCGACACTTCTTTTAAATGCCCCTAATTGAAGAGGTAGATTGTTGAACTTCCGGTTTTTCAAAGCTTCGTGTGTTTTTACAAATGGTCGTCCCAACATTAGAGGAGCGTCATCGAGGATGACAAAGTCGGTTGGTATTACCATTTGATTTGTTTGAACCAATACATCCTCAACTATACCGATTGATTTTATTATTTTCCGATTAGATAGAAAAATGGGTATTTGAAGTGGAGAAAAATCACTAATACTTAATTTTTCGAAAATGTAGT
>JARYGA010035210.1:0-37040 GCA_030545235.1 Helianthus tuberosus | reverse complement strand
ACCACTGATGCTGGATAATCTGGCTTTTTAAGAACAGTGGGATCTTTCTTTCTTCTTTCTTCCAACTTTTTATAGGTTTCTAACACTTTAACCTCTGTCCACCTTGTCACTTGATTTCTTGAGCCATAATTTGCAGTTATAAGCTCTTCCTTCATTCTTTTCAACTTCAAAGCTCTTTCAGGTACATTCTTTTTATACTGGGACCAAACTGGTGGGGTTTGTTTTGTTTTGTCATCAAGCATCTTTTGTATTCTTGCAATTTCTTGCTTGAGCTCACTTATGGTCCATTCCTTGAATTGATACCTTTCTGCCTTGTATTTCTTATTCAGCATGATGTGCTCAATATAATCTTGTTTTAAGCTTTCATCATCCTTTTCTGATAACTTTTGACAAAGGTCTTTTGAAAACTGCTCTAATGTTCTGACTTGGGTGAGCAGATATTGCAGATTCCTCTGAATTTCTTTATCAGATTTTCCTTTTGTGTCTCTTTTTGATATATCCTCTGCTTGTTTGGCCTTCTGTTGAAGATACTCTTATATGTTTCTTGGCAAAGGATAACCAAGGAGAGATGGGAGGTTCCTCTTTTCAGGATCATCTTCAGAATAAAAGGATTTGATCTCCTCTCTAACTGCTGGAAGATCCAAAGGATATTTTACTCCCAAAGGAACCAAGGCAGTAGTTGGGTCAAGGTTGAAATTGAAACAGATGAAGTAGGTTTTTGCACAGTGGATATGAGTAGAGGTTGTGAAGAAATTGGAAGTGGGGAAGGTACAGTATCATCTTCAAGTATGATATTTGTTATCCTCATTCTTTTGATTTTTGGAGTGGTTGGAGGTGTATTTGTGGGTTGAGTAGTAATTGGTAAAGTGATGAGAGCAGTTGTTGAAACAACATCTGTTGAAACCACTGAAGTATCAACAGCTGTTGATATAACAGGTGTCTCGACATCTGTTGGTTTTGTGGTTTGAGGTGAGGAACTTTTGGGGATTTCAGAGGTATGTTTAGTGGTTTTGGAAGGTGTGATTTTGGGTTGGCTGACCTTTCTGGTAGTCATTCTTCTATTTGAAGTACCCTGTTCTTCCTTTGCCATCAAAACTTTCTTCTCTTTTTCAAATCTTTTAGAACCCTTTCATTCCATTCTTTCTTTTCTATTTGCTTTTTGTTCAGTAAATAGGTTGAGAGTCACATCAACCTTCTTTGTACCATCTGGCCTAGGAATCTCTACAACAGGTTTAGCCTTTGGATCAGGTTCTGGATGTAAACCATCATTTCCTTTCTTTCCTTTCTCCGCCTTTTTGGCATCATCAGGATTTTCTACATAGACAATTATAGGAGGAGAAGTACCAGTGGTTTGAAGTAAATGAGCTTTGATGGCTTTAATGTTAGCTTGAGTATCCTTACCTTGCTTCCATGACATTTCTAAACATTTGTAGCTGAATTTCATGCTGTTGATCAACATATTTCCTTTGTTAATGAAGCACAGGTTGGAACAGTTGCCATAGCTCATTAGTGGTAGGAGTGGATGATGAAGCAGTGGATGGAGCCTTTGAAGATTGTAACAACTGTTGCAACATATTTTTTATATCTGCCACAGATGTTTCAATTTTATCAACTCTCTCTGTCAATTCTTGATATTTTAAACCATTACACAAGTGAATGGGATCATCTGATTTCCCACTAGCAATGGTTGTAGAAGCAGTTGGACCAGAAGAAGTCTCCAATGGTTCAACCACTGATGCCACTTTTTCTTGGTACTGGGGGCTTCCCTCTGCATTAGCTATCTTATTTAACACACCAGTGGGTAAATGAAACACACCAGTGGATAATTTGATAGCATCAGTAGTGGTTGCCTTCAAGGGAGGCTTACTGATGAAACTACTGTCCAGGTGCAAATCAGTGGATTGAACACCTGTAGTAGCTGCTCCACTTGAACTACCACCAAGAGTTACTTGTAACTCTAGGGGTGTAACCTCCTCAGCTGTTTGTGGGATAACCAATTGAGGGATTTCAGACACAGCCAATGTTGTGGTTGTACTCTAAGTAATGTGTTGGTGAGAGGGGGTGTTTTATATCTGAAGCTCAATGGCATCAAACAGGGGTTTTATTGATGGTGGAATTAGAGATGTGGGGATTGGAGTTGAAAGAGAATTTGCCCCAGGAGCAGGGCTGTGGAAGATCGATTCAAGTGGATCTAGAGCTTCATATTGTGGTGTCCCTGTGTGTATAACCTGATCCTTTTGTGAGAATGCAAGAGGAGTTTCAAGCTCAGGTTGAGATCTTTCTACCAACTGCTGTGAGGAAGTAGCAGCAGTGGTTGTTGGTGACATTTGTGTTGTCACATGAGTTACTTATGGGATCTCATCTTCCAGGATTTCCCTTTTAGATGGGTTGGTGGGCGTTTTGGTAATTTTCTTTTTGGGCTTTTTGGTAGTTTTGGTGGGGGTTGCATAGCATTGGTTGTGCTGCTGTGGTCACCATGAGTAGTGGGCTCAACAGCAGAAACCTAAGGAGCAGATGTGGACACATCCAAAGTTTGCTCAGGTTCCTCGGTTTGTGTTTTCAAATCTTTTGACTCTGACAGCCTTGTAAAAGTTTTAGAAGAAATGCTGTTTATTTGACAAGAAGCACCCTGGATAAGCACTTCTGCACTATCCTTTGGGATTTTCTTTTGTAAGTAATAGCTCAAAAATCTAGGAAACATAAAAAATAGTTTCTTCTTTTCTTTTATATTATTAATATTTTTAACCATATCATTGAAAATCTCTTGGGAGTAATTAAAATCAACTTCTGCCATGATAGCATATCCCAAGTATTGGATTTTCAATGGTATTTCATAGAAAGCAGTTGTTTTATTTGAAACACACATGAGCATGGTATGGAATAAAAATTTCATGGGAGGTGGGAAATTCCCTTTTTGCAAAGTAGCTTTAGTCATTTGTCCCACATACCCTCTTTCAATCAGATATGTCTGATACTCATTTTTAGGGAACAAATTTTTACATGTATGATCATTTATCTCAAAAACTTCTGAGATTTTCTGTGGTGTGATGGAAACAAGAATTTTTCCTACTTCTGATGTGATAGCCCCCCAAGGCTTTTTGTCCTGAACTTCGATTTTGGCATTTTTCCAGAACTCACGTAGGGTTTCTTGATAGATAGGTGCATTGTAAGTCAACAAAGTTTTGTACTTTGAAGATGAAAGAGCATCGATGATGGTGTGGAAATCTGAGTTTTTCTTTGTTTTCTCAAAGGTACACAGATAGTTATGATGGTTTTTAAGAGTAAGAGCCATGGTGATTCGTAGGAAGTTGCGAGATGAGGAAGAAGATGAATGATTCGAAGGATTTTGATGGAAACTGCTTTTGAAAGAACTTTTGAATTCGATACGACAGTGAAACCTCTGATTGGGGTTTTAATCAGGTATTTATAAAGTGAAAAAGTGAATGCTGATGTGGCAGCGGTTACAAAGATCTGACGGCAAATAACTGTCCACGTTACAACCTCTGATGAATAATGGATGATAGTTGTTTAGGAAACCACTGATGATCAATATCAGTGGTTTGCAGTGGTGAAAATGAAAACAGTGGCTAACTTTTAACTATCAGTGGATTGCCATCAGTGATTAAAAACATTGATGTTTGACAACAGTGATTAACAATGAAAATGAGGGAACAGAGGTTGACTTTCAGCAGTGGATAATTTTAACAAATCAGATGTTTGAACCAACACAGTGTTTATGGCAGACTTTTAAGGATTAATGAAAATTTCATTTTAGCTATTTTAAAGGATTGATTTTTGATTTTCTGAAAACATTTTAATGCTTTTTATTCATAGAAAAACATGATTTTTCCTGTTATTCCATGTTAAGCATGCCAATTGTAACACCTGTGTTTGTAATCACTATGAACAGTTCTATTATCAATAAAACAATGTTATTTGATCACAATGTTTGTTTTGTTATGTTTTACATTTTTCATGTTTTGACTTTTATGTAATTTCAAACTCTACATCACTTTCTGGAGAGTTATACGCAAACTAGTGCGTAAACGTACTCAGTTTAATGCGAGAAATACTCCGGAACATCAACATATACTCAACATACCTTAAATAACCTTTACATAACTTAGAAATAAGTTTTGAAGGCTTTGGTATGGCAAAAACAAGTTAATTCACCTACAAGGACTAAATATGACAAACTGCGAAAGTATGTCAATTTGAACTATAACGAACATTCCGGAACATGACCATAAGTTAAACACACCTTAAATATCCTTGACATAGCTTAGAAATAGGCTTTGAGGGGTTCGGTGTGCTAAAATAAACTTTTGGGACATTCAGGGACTAAAAGTGTCAAAAAGTGCACAAGTTTGCATTTTCGCGCATAACTTACGTTCTGAATACATCCGGACATCCAAAAATTTATGTAAGCATGACTACATTATATTTTAGTGTTCGCCTTAAGAAAAATCCATTCGTCGCGTCATTTGGATCGTTTTTCGCGCTTATGCGCATTCCGTCGTAATTAACCGAACATCGCGTTCGTACGGCCAAACGAACCGACATCCATCATATTTTTGAACATATTTTAAGTTCCCTATACTTTAACTTCATTTTAGAGCTTTGAAATGGGGTTAACGGGCCTTAAACGTGTCGAAAATGGCCTAAATACAGTTCAGGGACCAAAAGTGTAATTCTGCCGAAATAGTGCCTAGCGGTGCGCTACACTTTAAGCGTAGCGGTGCGCTAGGGGTCTTCTGATCAGATTAAATGTTTTTAAATGCAAGTTGCAGCCATTTGATCCTTAACCACATGTTTTTAAGTGATGTGTCATTAAGTTAAGGTGCCAAGTAGCCTCCATAACATTGTGACAAGTGTACGGCTCGGATCGTGGCACGTTTCCCAAGAAACGATCTCAACGGTTCACCGAAAACTATAAATAACCCAACACCCCCATTGCATTTTCTCACTAGAATCTGATCTTTGTGACTCTAAGTTGAAACCGTTGTTTCATACCTGAGTTATTTTGATCACGATTAGCATTCGGGGACCCTGGGTTAGTATTCTTTCGTTCTTTTCCTTATATTTACTGCTTTTCGAGTCAGAAAGTCAAACTTTGTTTGACTTTCAGCGTTGACCAGTAATGGTCAATGCGAAGTTCGGTTGAACTTCGCAACGTGATTGTAATCACGATGGTCATAGTCCTTGGGACTATGCCTACTGATTACCACGTTGTCTAGGGTCGTAGGGTAAGCGATCTAAACAATCGCTTATACCTCGAACCCGACCCATTTGGTCGATCATTAGGATCCGACCAAATACATTAGGTGACCATAGTAGGTAGGGAATAACCTTCCGAGGTTATACCCTATGGTCACATCGTTTAAGTAGTTGTATGATAGGTAGTTTATATGCCTTAGGTAAATTACCAGAATACCCTTTTTATGCATAATTGGTAATTTAGCATATGTAACCTAAATTTTTGCCACATAACTGATTATGTAACATGTTTAGGCATATAACACTTGTCATAGGGCTAGTTAGGCGTTCCGAACGCGTTTTACGCAAACGACGCGTTAAAGTAGCATAAGCTTCCTAAACGGGTCGTAATGGGTCGATAAGACTTAGGTTAAGTTTCATTTAGTACGTAGGCTTTGTTAAACCATATCACGTGAGTTCCTACACTCATTTGGTTTACAAACCCTAATGCTACCCAGTCTTCCGATATAGGTCCGGTTTATTAACATAGTTACCTATATTAGGTGCCGTTTGATTCCGAGATCTATATCATTGCTTGGTGGTTATCTTTAGACATCCGAGCAATCTCAAGTGAGTACATAGACCCCTCTTTTACTGTTTTCCAAACTGTTTTGGGGTGAAACACATGTGCCTACTTGTTACTTTCCTGCTTTCCTGTTTTCACATCATATACCGGCTATGTTTGTTAGTACATTATAGTACATGATTTCATTGCATTTCATGCTATGTATGTCCATTGTGTGCATACTTAGTACATTGTTTTACATTACATTTCTGCTTTGTATGTTGACTGATAGCATGCTAGCACATTGATTTACATGACATTTCTGCTTTGTATGCTGACTGATAGCATACTTAGTACATTGATTTACATGACATTTCTGCTTTGTATGTTGACTAATAGCATACTTAGTACATTGATTTACATGACATTTCTGCTTTGTATGTTGACTGATAGCATACTTAGTACATTGATTTACAAGACTTTTCTGCTTTGTATGTTAACTTAGCATACTTAGTACATTGTTTTCATATGACATGTATACGACTGCTATGACATTTGGTTTGCACAAACGGGTCTTTATTACGTTCATTAACATTTGCTACGCCGCTCGGTAGTAAGTAGTGGTACCATAGGACTTGACAAATCCCATTTCTTACATCTCGGGTTTGTTTGGATGTAAGGAATGACTGAATCCGAATACAATTCTTTTGATAACCTTGACTGAAAGGGTTATCCGACTGTCTCAAGGCTTGAATGTATGCGTTAACTTACCACATAAATGTTTGTATCAATGTAACATGTAAGGCTTGCAAAACATAACTTTTTGATATATTCAAAATACTTTGTTTTGTACATTTTTACTTATGGTTTAAGTAGTCTTATTTTTACTTACCATACATAACAATTGTTATACATTACTTGACTACTTTTGGATTATCAACATTTGACATGATTTATACAAGGACTTTTGACTATTGGTTTAAACATAGACATTATACTTTGTTGATTGGTTTAAGTGATTTAAGTAACGAGATGTGAGTAATATGATACAATCATGGTGGATACGCCGCTGGTACTTCCTATACATAAGTGATTGTATTATATTGCGTATCATAGCGTTATTTAAATCATTCATGTTGGACTTATACACTTTATACAAGTAACATGTTTTCCCAAGACTTTGGTTTAATATACAGTTTATTTCATACAACTCATTTTACATGGTTATTCATTTACCCATACCTTATTCTTTAACTTATACATATCATCTGAACTTATTGTTTTACAAGCAAATTACGAAACAAATCAAATTACAAAGTTCATGACTAAACATTTTCTCAAACATAAGTCATGAATCTTATTTTCACAAACCTATGTATCTCACAGGCATTTTTATGCTGACGTACCTATTTTCACATGTGTTTTCAGGAGCTTTTCCGTAGGATGTTGATCATGATTCTAGGGCGGACCTGTGCCTTAGAGACTAAAAACTATGATAGACTTTGTTTAATTATGTTATAAACTCTGTATTTCCTGTGTTAAGACAATGTAACTCTTGTTTAATAAATAAAATACAACTTTGTTTGCCATGGATTTGAAACAATTAATTCTGTTGCAACACTCCCCGATGTTTCCGCCACGTCTTGTATGTTATACGTGGTCGGGGTGTGACAGAAGAGTTGGTATCAGAGCCAATGGTTATAGGGAATTAGGTTATTAGTAATGCTTTGACCTAGACTATAACTTTTCTAGGAACCTAACACAAGTTATCTTGTGTTTAGATCTTAAAACATGTACATCACCTATCCTTAGGTGATTAACAAAACAAGGAATCAAAAATTTTTCCGAATCGATTTTTGAAAAACAATCATCTGTTTTTGAATAAATTTTTACTAGGTTTTGAACCTTCTATTGTAAGGTTTTAAACCCTCTGTTATATGGTTTTGAACCCTTTTCAGTATTGGTTTTTGGCCTTGTGCCTTCAAATTTTCAAAATCTCGTCAAAAGTTTTGGGTTTTAAATAATGTGAACATGTGCAAACTGAAAGGGTGAATGCCTGTATTCTGAGTTTTCTGTCTAGGCAAGCACTTCGTATACATCTCAACCAGACGCGAGACCAGTTGTGCTTACCTGGGAATTCTTGGAGTGAGTGTTCACTTATAGGCGAGCATGTCTTCGATAATACATTATTTTTGACCCATTTACTTTGATTAGTCACTGTGAGTCGTTTGTTTGCTTTGTGATACGAACGAATGACCACCATCTATGCTGTTTGCAATTCTTGTTTTTATCATCTCATTCTTTTCATCCAATCATCTCACTCGTTCCTTTTCATGTTTTCCTCTTTTAGAATGCCTCCTCGACGCGAGAACCAGATAGCTACTGCTGAACTGGCAGAGATTATTGCGCAGCAGATGGCTGCTCAATTCCCAAATCTCTTTGCTCAATGGCAACAAGCCAACAACAACAACAATGGTCCGTGCAAATACAAGGATTTTAACCAGGCTAAACCACTCAAGTTTAGTGGTTCTGAGGGAGCGACTGGGCTTCTTCAGTGGTTTGAGAGCATAGAGAATACTTTTCGCCACGTGCAGTGTCTCGAAAATCGCAAAGTCGAGTTTGCTTCGAGCGTATTTCAGAAGAGGGCTTTGACATGGTGGAACGGGGTTATGAGGGACCAAGGTGCGGAAGTTGCTCTCGCACAGACATGGGCTGAACTTAGAGCCCTTATGATGAGGGAATTCTGTCCTCGTCATGAGCAGCGAGCCTTGGAGAAAGAGTTTGATAAATTGAAGCAAGATGGTGGTGAGCACAGGGCTTATACGGATCGGTTTGAAGAGTTGAGTTTGCTTTGCCCGACTATGGTTACCCCACTTGACAAGGCTATCGAAAGGTACATCGACGGCCTACCCGACTCAGTGCAGGACATCCTTACTGGTAGTGACCCTGCCACACTCCGTCAGGCGATCGAGTTATCAGCGACACTGACTGAGTCGCAGGTTCGTAAGGGAAAGCTGCATAAGAAGGGTGACAAGGGAAAGCAGCAGGCACCTGGCAAAGGGGATGGTAAGAAGGGTGAAAACAAGAATGGGAAGAATTCGGGTTCCGCAAAGAATGCTAGGAAGCGAAAGGCTTCCCAAAACTATGCTGTTACTGCACAGGCCCAAGCTGCACCAAATCAGCCTGCGCAACCACCTGCCAAGAAGCCTTATTTTGGCAATGCACCTTTGTGCAACAGGTGTAACGGCCATCATCTACCACATCTCCAGTGTCGTCAGTGCACCAACTGCGGAAGATCTGGTCATCTTGCTGTCAACTGCCGCATTCCTGTTAACCAGAACCAGGCAGTTCAGAACCAAGCTCAACAAGTTGCTCAGCCTCTTGCTCAGCAACAAGGTCAAGCTGCACGACCTCATTTTCCTCCTGGTTCGTGCTACAATTGTGGGGATCTGACCCACTACAGGAACCGATGCCCAAGGCTAGTCAACCAGAACCAGAATCAGAATCAAGCTCCGGCTCGAGGCCGAGTCTTTAACATGAATGCCCAAGAGGCACAGGCTGACGATAATGTGGTGAACGGTACGTTCTTTATTAATAATCAGCCTGCATCTGTTCTTTTCGATTCTGGTGCCGATAAGAGTTTCGTGTCTTTGTCTTTTGAACCGGTGCTTCGAGTGTCTAGAACGAAACTAAGTAAATCTTTGACAGTAGAGGTTGCTAGTGGTGAACCCATTATTCTTGATTCTGTTCTTCACAACTGCCAATTGAATCTTAATGATCATCTTTTTCCTATCGACCTCGCGCCTATGCAACTCGGAAGCTTCGACGTTATTGTGGGAATGGATTGGTTATCCAAGTATCACGCAGAGATAGTTTGTTCTAAGAAGATTGTTCGTGTGCCGCTTTCAACAGGCGAGATCCTGCAGGTTCAAGGTGAGAAGCCTATCGGTGGTCTTAAACTCATGTCTTGTTTTAAAGCTCGGAAATATCTGCAGAAGAACTATGTGGCTTTCTTAGCGCATGTTACAGAAGATAAAGGCAAGGGTAAGACTATTTCAGATATTCCTGTCGTTCGGGATTATTCTGAGGTTTTCCCTGAAGATTTACCTGGTATACCTCCAGCACGCCAAGTCGAGTTCCGTATTGATCTCGTACCTGGTGCAAATCCTGTTGCCAGAGCTCCATATCGTCTTGCACCGTCTGAGATGCAAGAGTTGTCTAAGCAGCTGCAGGAGCTCTCTGACAAAGGTTTCATCCGTCCTAGTTTTTCACCCTGGGGTGCTCCCGTTCTTTTTGTCAAGAAGAAGGATGGATCCTTTAGGATGTGTATCGATTATCGTGAGCTTAACAAGCTTACCATCAAGAATCGATATCCTCTACCTCGCATTGATGATCTCTTTGATCAGCTACAGGGCGCTTCTTATTTTTCGAAGATTGATCTGCGTTCCGGGTATCATCAACTTCGGGTGCATGAAGAAGATATTCCCAAGACAGCGTTCCGTACTCGTTATGGGCATTATGAGTTCACAGTCATGCCATTCGGTGTGACTAATGCTCCTGCTGTTTTCATGGACTTAATGAATAGGGTCTGCAAACCTTATTTGGATCAGTTCGTCATTGTTTTTATTGACGACATCTTGATTTACTCTAAGACGCGAGCTGATCACGAGCAGCATCTTCGTCTTACTCTGGAACTCCTAAAGAAAGAGCAACTTTTCGCCAAATTCTCCAAGTGCGAATTTTGGCTTAAAGAAGTTCAATTTTTGGGACATATTATCAACGAACAAGGTATTCATGTAGATCCCTCCAAGATCAGTGCGATTAAGGATTGGGATACGCCTACTACTCCTACTGAAGTTCGTTCTTTTCTTGGTCTAGCGGGTTATTATCGCCGCTTCATAGAGAACTTCTCAAAGATTGCAGTTCCTTTAACTGCTCTAACTCAGAAGAAAATGCCCTTCTATTGGGGATACAAACAAGAGGAAGCTTTTCAACACCTGAAGCAGAAGCTTTGCGATGCGCCTGTTCTATCATTGCCTGAGGGTGATGATGATTTTGTTGTGTATTGTGATGCATCGAAATTGGGTCTTGGCTGTGTTCTTATGCAAAGGAACAAAGTCATAGCTTATGCATCAAGGCAGTTGAAGATACATGAGAAGAACTACACCACTCATGATCTTGAGTTGGGTGCAGTTGTCTTTGCTCTAAAGATCTGGAGACACTATTTGTACGGTACAAAATGTGTGGTTTTCACTGACCACAAAAGTCTTCAGCATATCTTCAATCAGAAAGAACTCAACATGAGACAACGACGTTGGGTTGAGCTTTTAAACGACTATGACTGCGAGATTCGCTACCATCCTGGTAAGGCGAATGTCGTGGCCGATGCATTGAGTCGTAAGGAACGTACTAAGCTTCATTGTGTACGTGTTCAATCTATTATTCAAGCTCGATCCGATATTCAAGCGCGCATTTCTCAGGCTCAACAATCCTGTGTTTCACAAGGATTGATGGATAAGGAATTTCCCTATCACATAACGCCTGCTTTGGAACTGAAGGACAATGGATCATATTACTTCATGGATCGTTTGTGGGTCCCAAGCCTAGATGATCTTCGTACCTTGCTTATGGATGAAGCCCATAAGTCTCGTTATTCTATTCATCCGGGCTCAGATAAAATGTATAAGGATCTTCGTATTCACTATTGGTGGCCTGGTATGAAGAAAGACATTGCCTTATATGTATCCAAATGCCTTACTTGTCTTAAGGTTAAGGCTGAACATCAACGTCCTTCTGGTTTATTGGTGCAACCAGAGATCCCAGTTTGGAAATGGGAAAACATTACTATGGATCTTGTTACCAAACTTCCACGCACAAAGAAAGGTCATGATGCCATCTGGGTAGTCGTTGATCGTCTTACAAAGTCAGCACATTTCTTGCCAATCCGTGAGGATTTTCCTACTGACAGACTTGCTCAAATCTATGTAGATGAAATTGTGGCTCGACATGGTGTTCCTTTGAACATCATTTCTGACAGAGATGCTCGTTTCACTTCTCATTTTTGGAGAACCATGCAATCTGCTATGGGGACCCAACTTAATCTGAGCACAGCTTATCATCCGCAAACGGATGGTCAATCTGAGAGAACAATCCAGACTCTGGAGGATATGCTAAGGGCTTGTGTGATCGATTTTGGGGGTAGTTGGGATTCACATCTTAAATTGATTGAATTCTCCTACAACAACAGTTATCACACTAGCATCAAAATGGCTCCTTTCGAGGCTCTCTATGGTCGAAAATGTCGTTCACCAGTCTGCTGGAATGAGATTGGCGAGGCTCAACTTACTGGACCTGCCCTCATTTTAGAGACAACTGACAAGGTCAAGAAAGTTCGTGATAACCTTCAGGCAGCTAGAAGCCGTCAGAAGATTTACGCGGATCCAAAACGCAAAGCCTTGGAATTTCAAGTCGGTGATCGAGTATTACTTAAGGTCTCACCTTGGAAAGGTGTGATCAGATTTGGAAAGAAAGGAAAACTTGCACCTAGATACGTTGGACCATTCAAGATCGTCGAAAGAATCGGAAAGGTAGCCTACAGACTTGAGTTACCTCCTGAACTTGGAAATGTTCATCCAACTTTTCACATATCCAATCTCAAGAAGTGTACAGCTGATGAGAACTTCTCCATACCGCTTGACGAAATTCGTGTTGGCAAAACACTGAAATTTGTTGAAAAACCAGTGGAAATCATGGAACGTGAAGTCAAGTGGCTTAAACGCAAGCGCATTCCTTTGGTCAAAGTTCGTTAGGAAGCTAAACGTGGACCTGAGTTTACTTGGGAACGCGAAGATCAAATGAAGGCGAAATATCCACATCTTTTTCCACAAGTTCCCTCTAAATAAATTTCGGGACGAAATTTCCACAAGTAGGGGAGACTGTAACACCTGTGTTTGTAATCACTATGAACAGTTCTATTATCAATAAAACAATGTTATTTGATCACAATGTTTGTTTTGTTATGTTTTACATTTTTCATGTTTTGACTTTTATGTAATTTCAAACTCTACATCACTTTCTGGAGAGTTATACGCAAACTAGTGCGTAAACGTACTCAGTTTAATGCGAGAAATACTCCGGAACATCAACATATACTCAACATACCTTAAATAACCTTTACATAACTTAGAAATAAGTTTTGAAGGCTTTGGTATGGCAAAAACAAGTTAATTCACCTACAAGGACTAAATATGACAAACTGCGAAAGTATGTCAATTTGAACTATAACGAACATTCCGGAACATGACCATAAGTTAAAAACACCTTAAATATCCTTGACATAGCTTAGAAATAGGCTTTGAGGGGTTCGGTGTGCTAAAATAAACTTTTGGGACATTCAGGGACTAAAAGTGTCAAAAAGTGCACAAGTTTGCATTTTCGCGCATAACTTACGTTCTGAATACATCCGGACATCCAAAAATTTATGTAAGAATGACTACATTATATTTTAGTGTTCGCCTTAAGAAAAATCCATTCGTCGCGTCATTTGGATCGTTTTTCGCGCTTATGCGCATTCCGTCGTAATTAACCGAACATCGCGTTCGTACGGCCAAACGAACCGACATCCATCATATTTTTGAACATATTTTAAGTTCCCTATACTTTAACTTCATTTTAGAGCTTTGAAATGGGGTTAACGGGCCTTAAACGTGTCGAAAATGGCCTAAATACAGTTCAGGGACCAAAAGTGTAATTCTGCCGAAATAGTGCCTAGCGGTGCGCTACACTTTAAGCGTAGCGGTGCGCTAGGGGTCTTCTGATCAGATTAAATGTTTTTAAATGCAAGTTGCAGCCATTTGATCCTTAACCACATGTTTTTAAGTGATGTGTCATTAAGTTAAGGTGCCAAGTAGCCTCCATAACATTGTGACAAGTGTACGGCTCGGATCGTGGCACGTTTCCCAAGAAACGATCTCAACGGTTCACCGAAAACTATAAATAACCCAACACCCCCATTGCATTTTCTCACTAGAATCTGATCTTTGTGACTCTAAGTTGAAACCGTTGTTTCATACCTGAGTTATTTTGATCACGATTAGCATTCGGGGACCCTGGGTTAGTATTCTTTCGTTCTTTTCCTTATATTTACTGCTTTTCGAGTCAGAAAGTCAAACTTTGTTTGACTTTCAGCGTTGACCAGTAATGGTCAATGCGAAGTTCGGTTGAACTTCGCAACGTGATTGTAATCACGATGGTCATAGTCCTTGGGACTATGCCTACTGATTACCACGTTGTCTAGGGTCGTAGGGTAAGCGATCTAAACAATCGCTTATACCTCGAACCCGACCCATTTGGTCGATCATTAGGATCCGACCAAATACATTAGGTGACCATAGTAGGTAGGGAATAACCTTCCGAGGTTATACCCTATGGTCACATCGTTTAAGTAGTTGTATGATAGGTAGTTTATATGCCTTAGGTAAATTACCAGAATACCCTTTTTATGCATAATTGGTAATTTAGCATATGTAACCTAAATTTTTGCCACATAACTGATTATGTAACATGTTTAGGCATATAACACTTGTCATAGGGCTAGTTAGGCGTTCCGAACGCGTTTTACGCAAACGACGCGTTAAAGTAGCATAAGCTTCCTAAACGGGTCGTAATGGGTCGATAAGACTTAGGTTAAGTTTCATTTAGTACGTAGGCTTTGTTAAACCATATCACGTGAGTTCCTACACTCATTTGGTTTACAAACCCTAATGCTACCCAGTCTTCCGATATAGGTCCGGTTTATTAACATAGTTACCTATATTAGGTGCCGTTTGATTCCGAGATCTATATCATTGCTTGGTGGTTATCTTTAGACATCCGAGCAATCTCAAGTGAGTACATAGACCCCTCTTTTACTGTTTTCCAAACTGTTTTGGGGTGAAACACATGTGCCTACTTGTTACTTTCCTGCTTTCCTGTTTTCACATCATATACCGGCTATGTTTGTTAGTACATTATAGTACATGATTTCATTGCATTTCATGCTATGTATGTCCATTGTGTGCATACTTAGTACATTGTTTTACATTACATTTCTGCTTTGTATGTTGACTGATAGCATGCTAGCACATTGATTTACATGACATTTCTGCTTTGTATGCTGACTGATAGCATACTTAGTACATTGATTTACATGACATTTCTGCTTTGTATGTTGACTAATAGCATACTTAGTACATTGATTTACATGACATTTCTGCTTTGTATGTTGACTGATAGCATACTTAGTACATTGATTTACAAGACTTTTCTGCTTTGTATGTTAACTTAGCATACTTAGTACATTGTTTTCATATGACATGTATACGACTGCTATGACATTTGGTTTGCACAAACGGGTCTTTATTACGTTCATTAACATTTGCTACGCCGCTCGGTAGTAAGTAGTGGTACCATAGGACTTGACAAATCCCATTTCTTACATCTCGGGTTTGTTTGGATGTAAGGAATGACTGAATCCGAATACAATTCTTTTGATAACCTTGACTGAAAGGGTTATCCGACTGTCTCAAGGCTTGAATGTATGCGTTAACTTACCACATAAATGTTTGTATCAATGTAACATGTAAGGCTTGCAAAACATAACTTTTTGATATATTCAAAATACTTTGTTTTGTACATTTTTACTTATGGTTTAAGTAGTCTTATTTTTACTTACCATACATAACAATTGTTATACATTACTTGACTACTTTTGGATTATCAACATTTGACATGATTTATACAAGGACTTTTGACTATTGGTTTAAACATAGACATTATACTTTGTTGATTGGTTTAAGTGATTTAAGTAACGAGATGTGAGTAATATGATACAATCATGGTGGATACGCCGCTGGTACTTCCTATACATAAGTGATTGTATTATATTGCGTATCATAGCGTTATTTAAATCATTCATGTTGGACTTATACACTTTATACAAGTAACATGTTTTCCCAAGACTTTGGTTTAATATACAGTTTATTTCATACAACTCATTTTACATGGTTATTCATTTACCCATACCTTATTCTTTAACTTATACATATCATCTGAACTTATTGTTTTACAAGCAAATTACGAAACAAATCAAATTACAAAGTTCATGACTAAACATTTTCTCAAACATAAGTCATGAATCTTATTTTCACAAACCTATGTATCTCACAGGCATTTTTATGCTGACGTACCTATTTTCACATGTGTTTTCAGGAGCTTTTCCGTAGGATGTTGATCATGATTCTAGGGCGGACCTGTGCCTTAGAGACTAAAAACTATGATAGACTTTGTTTAATTATGTTATAAACTCTGTATTTCCTGTGTTAAGACAATGTAACTCTTGTTTAATAAATAAAATACAACTTTGTTTGCCATGGATTTGAAACAATTAATTCTGTTGCAACACTCCCCGATGTTTCCGCCACGTCTTGTATGTTATACGTGGTCGGGGTGTGACACCAATCCTAGAGATCAAGCTTTCAAAGGTGGATGTGTCTAATGCTTTTGTTAGCACATCTGCCAGCTGATCCTTAGTATGGACATGATGCAGAGAAATCAAAGCTTTTTCATAGCAATCCCTCACAAAATGATATCTGATGTCAATGTGTTTGGTGGTTGAATGTGAAATTGGATTTTTGATGATATTTTCTGCTGCTTGACTGTCCAACATAAGAGGTGTCTTTAAAGCAGTGATACCAAAATCCAGCAGTTGATTTTGAAGCCATAACAGTTGGGCTGTGCAGCTTGCAGCAACTATATACTCTGCCTCAGCAGTGGATGTTGAAACAGCTGCTTGCTTTTTTCTTTGCCAAGATACGAAGCAATCACCTAGAAGTTGGCACCCTCCTGATGTGGACTTCCTTGTTGCATTACATCCAGCAAAGTCACTGTCTGTGAAACCTGAAAGCTTAATATTCCCATTAGCAGGGTACCAGATACCAAGTGTGGGAGCACTTTTTATGTATCTGAGTATCCTTTTCACAGCTATTAGGTTAGACTTTCTAGGGGCTGATTGGGATCTTGCACAAACACATGTTGCAAACATGATGTCTGGCCTAGATGCAGTTAGGTACAATAAAGACCCAATCATGCTTCTATATAAGGTTAGATCAACCAAATCATCCTTTTAATCAGTCATGACTTGCTTGGTGGTTGCTATAGGTGTACTACATGGTTTACAATCATTCATCTCAATTTTTTTTAAAAGTTCTTTAGCATATTTGCTTTGATGAATGAAAGTACCATTTTGCAGTTGCTTTACTTGGAGACCAAGAAAGCACTGTAGTTCACCCATTGCACTCATCTCAAACTTAGCTATCATGAGTTTTCTGAACTCTTCACACATTTTAGAACATGTGCTTCCAAAAATGATGTCATTCACATAAATCTGGACAATCATCAGATCTTTCCCTTTCCATTTTAAAAACAGTGTTTTGTCAATTTTGCCTCTTGTGAAGCCAATAGGGAGAAGAAAGGTGGAAAGAGTTTCATACCAGGCTCTAGCTGCTTGTTTCAAGCCATACAAAGCTTTATTTAGCTTGTAGACATGATTTGGATTAAATGGATCCTCAAAACCAGGAGGTTGACATACATATACCTCTTCTTGAATCTTACCATAGAGGAATGCACATTTGATATCCACTTGAAACACCTTTATGTTGTGGTTGACAGCAAAGGCCAAGAATAGTCTGATAGCTTCCAATCTTGCTACAGGGGCAAAAGTTTCATCATAGTCAATGCCCTCTTCTTGTCTGAAACCTTGAACCACAAGCCTTGCTTTATTCTTGACAACAATGCCCCTTTCATCAGTTTTATTTTTGAAGACCCACTTTGTGCCAATAAGACTCACACCCTCTGGCAGTGGTACAAGCTCCCATACTTGTTGTCTCTTAAACTATTGGAGCTCTTCTTGCATGGCTTCCACCCAACTGTTGTCTTTTAGTGCCTCTTGATACTTGACAGGTTGATGAAGTGATAGAAAGCCAACAAAAAGACAAATGTTTTGGGATTGACTTCTGGTGAGAACCCCTTCACTGATGTTGCCAGTGATTTGGTCAGGTGGATGAGACTTCAAGAAGATTAACTCTCCTTTATATGGAACAATGGCATTTAAAGGTGAGGGCTGCATATGTGAATCATCTGAGCTAACAATTGTTGGTGACTTTGATGATCCAACAGTGTCTTGAAATGGAGGTGGAGGAATAGGAGGAATTGGTGTGGTAACATGTTGGTTTTTATCCACTGTTTGTAGATTTTTATCAACAGTGTTTGAGGATGTGGAAGCAGGGGTTTGAGGACTACTTTGGTCAACAACTATTGATGTTGCAGTGGTTGAGCTTTGATAATTGTTTTGAACATCTGTTGTTCTGGCAATGGATGTGAATTTCTGTTGTGGAATGATAACTTCATATCCATTGTCTGGTGGAGGAGGTTGAGATGGACCTGCACTGTTAGTCTTGACAGAAACATTTTCAAAAGTGAATTTATCAAGATCAAATAACTCAGCAGGATTTGCAGGGATTTTCATTGAACTTTACATTTAAAGTCTCTTTGACACACTTAGTCCTAGTGTTAAACACTTTGTAGGCCTTAGTAGTGGTTGAGTATCCCAAATGATATCCACTGTCTACTTTGGCTGCAAACTTTGGCTGCAAATTTTGAAATAAAGTCTCTTAGTAGTGGTTGAGTATCCCAAATGATATCCACTGTCTACATGGGCAGCCAAATACTTTAAAGTATGAGATCAGTGGTTTGATTTTATACAGAATTTCATAGGCAGTCTTTTGATGCCTGGGGTTTATCAAAACTCTGTTTTGGACATAGCAGGCAGTGTTTACAGCCTCTGCCTAGAAAGTTAATGGCAAACCTGAATCAACAAGCATGGTTCTGGTAGCCTCAATTAGTGTTCTGTTCTTTCTCTCAACAACCCCATTTTGTTCTAGTGTCCTTGGAATGGTGTACTGCCTTACAATTCCTTTTAAGACACAAAACTCATCCAACTCCCTATTTCTGAATTCTGTGCCATTGTCACTCCTAAAGACTTTTACTGGCAAGTCAAACTGCTTTTCAACCTGTTTGACAAAGTCTTGCAGAATGCCTACAGTCTCATCTTTAGAATGTAAAAAATAAGTCCATGTAAACCTAGAAAAGTCATCTACAATTACCAAACAATATTGTTTCTTTTTAAGGCTCATGACTTTTACTAGGCCAAACAGATCCATGTGCAGCATTTGCAAACACTTGGTTGTTTTGGACTCTTCAATGGGCTTAAATGAGCTTTTATGTAGGATCGTTTGCATGACCAAATGAGTCGTTCAGAAGAGATCTCGTCCAATACGAGAGGCAGAATCAAACGTATCGGAGTTATTTCAGCTGATTTGCACAAAGAATCACTTTAACTATCTCTTATATTGATTTGACAATGATTTACAACCTGGAGATACTTCGGCAGAGCTTCGCTACCAGAATCAGAACTGTTACAGATGAAATGACCAAGGCACCTATTTATAGGAGAGTCCACTTCGAATGGAATGGCTTCATGCGAGATGACCAGTTCCATTTCGTACGAAATGGACATGTTCCATTTCGTGCGAAATGGCTACAACCTACATATTTCTCGTTTTTCTCGTATAATGTGCCCTGATCTATCTAACCTATTCCAAGACTCGATACAAGACGAAGTCAAAAGACATATGCACCAACAGACTCCCCCTTGGATGTTGACGAAGTCTTCGGTCTTCTATACATCTTCTGTCTTGATCAGTCTTCTTGCTCTCTCCAAAGTATCTAACAATGTAAGCATCCTCAATCTTCTCTCTTCTCTTTATCAGTATCAACATCTATATTCCCCCTTGGATGTTGATTCCATAAATTCTTCAGTATCAGCAGTCTCGATCTCAAGCTTTGTTCCAAGATTTGAATCTGGCTCTTATGTCCTCAGACTCCCCCTTTCGATAAGCTGGGATCGCAGTCTGGAATTCACTATCTGCAAAAACTCTACCCAAAACATAAAATTTTCATTTATAACAATTTTAATCTATGTTTAACCACTAGTATTTGAAACATTCAAATTTAACATTTCATTAATTTGAAACCATTTAATCATTTCAAAATCATTTCTCATTTCAAACAAACTCTCCCAACCCTGTTGTTCATCATGTTCAACACTCAAAACTTTGAAAATCAGCTTTCCAACATCAGTTGTCGAAAATAAGATGAAATGAAGTCTTTTTGATTTTTCAAAATTTTATGCTAAAACACACTTAAAATCTTTTTGGATTTTGAAAAGCAATAAAGAAATATTTACAGACAATATTTTTGCGAGTTTGTGTTAGAGGATCATATCAGATTATGGGACAAATCACTAGCACAGTTGAGCTTTAAACACTTTAAGTTCTAAACGATTCACTTATATTGTCAGTATACTGATCCACTTAAATTTTCACATAAAGTTCAATTGATTCGAGATACGAGATTAATCTTTTAATGGACTTAAACTTATTCGCGTGTCCCACCTCAGAATATACTCCCGTATCCAGACTCCTATATTCAGTCTTACAGGTGAATGTACACTAATGATATCTGTAAGGGGTTAAATGCGAGACCATGAGAGCTCAGGCTATTGCTTCCGCAAAATCAGAGAGATGATGGTTCGACTTTAGGTGGGTCCCCCTTGGGGATCTTCTTTTCAACATCACATGATTAGCATTTTTCAATGTTTCATCATTTTTTTATGCTGAGGGTGGGCTTTATGAATAAAGTAGTGCAAAGTATTATACGAGGACTAGGCTATTGCTCCCGCAAAATCAGAAGTCCAGGTATAATACCCCAGATATCACCACGCACAAAGACCTAGTATGTCAGAAATAGAAAGCCTTTCAAATAAGATTTCGGGGGTTACCCATATATCCGAGAGATGTTCCCCATGAAATAAGTAAGCAATGATATTTAGGTTTATATCTCGAACACAATATACTAAATGTGTAAAAACCTACTGGCATATCATCAGTGAGACCGTTTATCACATATTTAAGTTTCCAAATCTTTAGCGTGCTGTGATAGTCTACTGATGTACTATCATTTCCTCTTTTTCACAACAAAACTCTTTTTCATTATCTCATGTTTTTGTCGTTTTTTTAATATTTTTTCAAATCAAAATGAGTTTTGTACTTTTTCAAATTTTCAAATGTTTTTGGATTTTATGAAATTTCTAACTCCCCCTAAAATTCAAAATCATTTAAAGAAAATTTGACAAACTGATTTGAATTGCTTCAATTCGCCATCCATTTGGCATAAACAATCAGAACTCCCCCTGACAACAAACTATTTTCCCATTATGATTTCAAAACACTTAAGTTTGTTTTAATCAAATGGTTTTTCCGGAAACTTAGTTTTGTTGAAACCACTTGTAAGATCGGGGATTTGTTCATCACTTTGTCTTTTCAATCACTTGTAAAAACACTTGTATGAAAGTTAAATCAAGTTCAACTTAATGACCTTGATTAACCACTTGTAGGTTCTCATAAACCAATACCACTTGTAAAACAAAATATAACAATTTTTAGCTTCTCAAGAAAGATGCCGATTCATGCTCCACGATTACCAACTTGGGAGCTCCGGCAAGTCAAGATTTTTAAACAAAGAATGGTGCCACCCAAGCCTGACCAGCCTTGGGTGCATCCGAGTTATTTTCACTCGGTGTGAAAGTTCTCCTCTTCGATTCATAAAAATATTTTACCCCTTTTACCCTTCCATCAACCATCTTACCAAATATATGTTTCACTTTGCCATTGAAAGCCTTTTCGACATCAAATTCTTTCTTTTCAGAATAGAATTGATTCGAAATTTCCACTTTTCCAACTTTTAATTTTAAATTTTCAGCCCACAATGGTGGAAAGTTGACTTCATCCATCGGCGGAACTGAATTTTCTCCTTTTAGCTCAATTTGTGTCTCCTCTGACTTTGATGAATTAGATTCATCGCCAGATTTAACATCTGATTTCTTAACAACCCACGTTTGGTTGTTAAGATTCACCCTTCTTTTGTAAAACCTTTTAGAACATTCACCAACTTCAAATGTAGAATTTTAAAACACTTTGAATTTTTCAGTTGGTGGTTCAGTTTTATCAACAACAATTTTTTCTTTGAGTTTAGAAACAACTTCCTGTTTTGTGTTGGTTGCCTTTGGACAGTTCCAGGCAATGTGACCGACTTCTTGACATCGGTAACAGGTTCTTGTCTCCTTTTTCTGATAAGCTCCATTCTTCTCAAACTTTTGTTTTTTAGCAAGAAACTCTTTGTTTGACTGCTTCCAGAATGAGCTCTTCTTCTCTTCTTCAGAACTTGACCCTGAAACAAATATTGTTTTTGTGTTAGAAATTTTTTCATTTTTATGATTTTCGGGTGGAATAAAACCCAATCCCTTCTTTTTGAAATTACCGTTATGGTTTGGTTTCTTTCGATAACCTGAACCAGAACTGGAACCCTTTTTCTTGTTTAACCTTTGTTGAACTCTTGAGGTGTAAGGTTTAGGTTTTTCAGCAAGATTTACACCTTTTATTTCAGAAATGTTAATTTCTGTTAGTTTGAAAACCTTGTTAATCATTTCAGTTTTAACACCTCTTATTGGAAATTCCTCATCAAAATATAACTTGTCGGAATCATTCAAAGTATATGCAACTTTGAATGTTTCGTCATTCAAATTATTTTTGATAACAAAATTTCTTTATTATAAACCCTTTTGACCGATGATTTTGAACTGTTGACCGACGAACTCGAACTCTCAGATTCAGACTTTGACTCTGACTCCTCATCTTTATCCAACGCCTGATCGACCACTTTCTTTATTAACTCAGACTCATGATCAGTGTCAGACGATGTGAATGTGACGTCAATGTTATCTGGTAAATCATCAGTTGTTTCGGACTTTAACTTTATATTGACAGCCTTTTTGACCTGTTCCTCATTTGGTTTCTGGGAGAATAACCTTCCCAGATCGGGGGTGGACACTTTCTATAATTTGCACTTTGTTTCTTACCAGTATCCGTATCTTTTGAATTCTTGTCTTGAAAGGCTTCAAAACCTGCAATAGTCGGATAAATTCTATCAATCAAGTAATCAGAACTTGAATAACTTTGCAGCAATCGTCTGATTCTTTCATTTTCAGTCTTTTCAGTTTCCAACTCCTGCTTCAACTTTGCACATTCTTCAATATAGTGATTGATTTCTTTCTGCTTAGACATCATCACAGCATTCATCATTGTCAAAGCATTTTCTCTTTCAGAGTTTGTCTTTTCCAAACTATTCACCGTTCTGTTCAACACATCATACGACTCTTTCACATACTTGACATCAAACAATAATTTTTCTTTCATCTCGTCAAGCTCACTATACTTCTTGTCTTTCTCTTCACAATGTTTGCATGGTTCCAAACATTTTAGACAAGGTTTTGTGACTTCTACAATCTTTTCAATTTCAATAATCTTCTCAGCAACTTTAACTTCTTCACTTTGTTCAGACTTCTCTTCCTGAGCAACATTCTTGCATTTTACCTTTTTCTGATCTTTTGCTGCTCGCTTCTCCTTTAGTTTCTCCAATTTATCTGCAAAATAAAATTTGAAACTTTCAGGAGATAGATGAGTTTTGCCAATGTTAATTTGATTAATTTCTTCCTCATCATCGCTACTATCAGTTGATAATTGATCAAAGACTTGTGTCTTTTCTGAACTATTCTCTGAAGAGACCGACTCTCCATCTTGGCTTTTCTCATCATCTGCAAACACATCCATCCACTCTTTTATCAACTCTGGTTCTTGAACTATTTGTGCAATGAATGCTCTAAACTTTGAATCAGCCGGAATGTATTTGTCCCAGCTAAAACCTTCCGGCACTCTTTCATCATCTTGATTAACTAGATAAGCTTTCTTCTTTCCATCTTCAATCTGATTAGCATTGGATGATGATGGTTGTTGTTGATGCGGCTGTTGAGAGACTTGATGATAAATCGCTTTCCGATAATAATCATTGTTGCTGAACGGATTCTGAGCTCCACCTGTTTCTCAATTGGTACATTCCCTCTTGAAATGTCCTTTTTCCCTGCATCGAAAACAAGTAACTTTAGATTTATCAAAACCTAAAGTAGAAACATTAGCATCACGAAAGTCATCTCTTCCTGTAATCTGCTTAAATTTCTCAGCTCTCCTTAACACACTTGCTAAACACCACTTAATATCCATCAGCTCCATCTCCTCAGCTTCAATCTGATCGTAATACTCTTTCGTCAACATAGAATTTCTGATCCTTCCCGCAACCAAACTCTCATATGATTCCAACACGGTAACAAGTAATGCCATATGACCTTTAGCGACTTCTTCAGAAAAATTCTGACCATTCTAAAGATGCAATGCGATGTTGCATTGTAGCACATGACTATTACCATTGTTTGAGCTTTGAGACTGATAACTTGAGGTTGAAACATTTGGATTAACACTCGAGTTTGAAGAAAATCCACTGTTGCTGATTGGACTTTGATTGAATGATCCAGATGAGTTTTCTGCGCTGAAAGCAGTTTGGATCTTTGGACTAGCTTCAACATTTTGAACATTACCTTTGTAGTACATCTTGATGTCTTGTTGACCGCTTGAATTGTTCATTCTAGCAATCCTTTGTTGTTCAAGATCTTGTCCCTCAAGTTTCTCAATGAATTGTGCAATCGACAATCTACTATATTCACCGGTATTCTTCAAAATCATGAGATATGTACCCTATTCTTTTTGAGGTAAAGCATCGGCTAATTTCTCAACCCATTCCTCTGGAGTTTTAGTAATCTCCAATCGAGACATTGAACGCACTAGATGACAATATCTCTCAATGAGAGTCTTTGTAGTTTCACCTGGCACACTTGAAAACAATTCAAATTCCTTCTTCAATAATGATTTTTTACTCTTGATCATCTCTGCACTTCCTTCGAATTTTGTGCAAAGTGCATCCCAAATTGAACGTGCACTACCATCATGTTGAAGTAATATGAAAATATCTTCTTTCACAGCTTGTTGAAGCAAACTGACCATCATTTTTTCTGCCTTGTACATATCTCTCTCTTGATCTGAAAATTCTGAGATAATCTTTGCAACTCCCAAACCAGAAAGTGGTCTATTATACTTAGTTTCAATACATTCCCAAGACCTTAGATGATTTGCTTGAACCCAATTCTCGAAACGTTCTTTCCAACTACGATATTCTTAAATGCCCATCAGTTTTGGAGGTTTCTGTAATGTTCCGGTTTCATTTTCCATGGTTACACTATGAGCAACAATAACAGGAGTACCCAGGCCCGTAGCAAACGCATTGTAGAATTTAGAATCCATGTTTCAGTACGAACTATCAAACAAACTGATTAATTTTCAAACAATCTAGAACAGGTTCAATCCGTTAGACTTGATATTTGCACCTCGTAAATCACTTGAGAATACAAAAACAAATGATCAGTTTAAACGAACTGAATATGTGAACGTGTGTGACGGTTGAATCAATCTAGGACTCGTGTCGAAGATTCACGTACTCGTTCAATGTATTTTGGGTATAATCACTCAGTGAATGGGCCGATTAAAAAGAAATGAATTCAATTGGGCCGAACAATTGATTTGACTGGACCTTATATCACATGGGTTTTGTTATTAAAATGGCATGACCGACAATCATAACTATCCATTCAAATTGATTGGGCCGCATAATAAGACTTGTTCACATGCAAACTGATTACTCCTTTTGAACTTGGCCCTAGAATCACATGTACTGACAAACTATTTAATAACCGACAACTTAATTGTGATATAAAAACTATGATTGGGCCGATTGATCAATGGACAGTATTATCACATGCAGTCCATGGGCCGCTCATATACTCATAATCATATGGCCTTGACACATCTTTAAAGATTTAGGATTCAATTCTATTGGGCCGCACAACTCATTCAGTCAATGCACATGGTTCGAACACTCAATTTACTCTATTTGGACCTCACTTTGAATGTGGCCGACAATATTTGAAACAAGTGTTTACTGATTGGGCCTTTAACTGTAGGTCATTTATGATCACATACAGCCGACAACTTTATTCATGTACATCCTGACAATAAACATCCAAATTGTCTTCAAAATAGTGGACTTAATAACTCTTCTGTTGGGCCGCTAATATTTGTCTTGATTTTAAAAGATGAAATATCGAACGATCTGAATACAGTAACCACGTGCTACCTGAAGTTTTACACGACCTGGACCTTTTTACCACTTCGTACGAAATGAAGAATAATTTCACATGAATTGACAACCTCAAACGACCTGACAGTTCAATCCATGCGACCTGAAACAATGTTTCAATCCATACGAAATGGAGTCTATTTCATGCGAAGTGGAGGTCCAATTCGTGCGAATTGATGAAATTGACGAACGATCGAGTGGTTTTTTTACAAATTGAACAAGTTTTAAGTAGAATTAGGGCCTGATATGTTCAAGGATTGATTAAAACCATGTTTCGCATGTAATATGTGAAATTCAGTTCTTTTTAACCGTAAAATCTCGATTAATTTTGAAACAAATATGAAGAAAGTGAGTAGAAGAGAGATTTTCGGATGAAATCAAGCTGAATCGGTAAGAACTCTTCCTCCTGAGCTCTGATACCACTTGTAGGATCGTTTGCACGACCAATTGAGTCGTTTAGAAGAGATCTCGTCCGATACGAGAGGCAGAATCAAACGTATCGGAGTTATTTCAGCTGATTTGCACAAAGAATCACTTTAACTATCTCTTATATTGATTTGACAATGATTTACAACCTGGAGATACTTCGGCAGAGCTTCGCTACCGGAATCAGAACTGTTACAAATGAAATGACCAAGGCACCTATTTATAGGAGAGTCCACTTCGCATTGAATGGCTTCATGCAAGATGACCAGTTCCATTTCGTACGAAATGGACATGTTCCATTTCGTGCGAAATGGCTACAACCTACATATTTCTCGTTTTTCTCGTATAATGTACCCTGATCTATCTAACCTATTCCAAGACTCGATACAAGACGAAGTCAACAGACATATGCACCAACATTTAATGATGTTTTCCTTTTAATCAGGAAACACAATGCTCAGGACAGTTGAACAATTTTTGTGAAATACCTCTTACAAGGCCTTGTTTTGACAAAGCAGTGATTGTCTTGAGATTTGTGTGCCCCAATGTTCTAAGCCATAGTTCTGTCTTTTTGTTAGAGGCAGCTGAGAACCAACATACATCAGTCATAGGGCTCTCTTTTAACAAATAAACTACATAAACATTGCCACTTCTTTGAGCAACAAGTTGAGATTTTCCATTTTTTATTATTTCTTCAATCTTTTTAACCATTTCTGGTCCAACAATCCTACAACACTCCTTAGTAAAGAATGACCCATAACCTTTGTCACTCATTTGTGGGACACTAAAGAGGTTGAATTTTAGATTGTCAATTAGATTGACACTTTCAAACTTAACTTTTCCAGACTGAACTGTTCCAGAACCCAACACCTTTCCCTTACTATTATTACCAAAAGATATATCACACCCTCCATGAGTTTTGAATTCTTTGAGTAGGGCTCTACATCCAGTCATATGCCTAGAGCCTCCACTATCTACATACCAAAGACTATCTAAGCATGCATAAGCTCCCTTCACATCAAGTAAATAATTAGTTCAGGAGGGTCTCCAAAGCCAATAAGGATTTGGATGGGGTCTCAACAGTGTCTGTATTAAGTTCAGGGACATGGACAGTGGTTAGCTCAAGGGTTTGAGCAGCTTTTGAAATCTGTGCTTCTTGTTAGGAAAATTTATTTGTAAGTATTGAAGAAAATCATATTCAACTTGATCTATGAAGAAGATGACAGTCCTGAAGATCACAACAAGAAGAAGATCGGATAAGACAACTGAAAGCAGCAACATCTACTTCAAAGTATCATAAGTTGATCAATAGTTGAAGAAGATTATCAGAGAAGGTCTTTCTGATGGATCTGATGATTCTGATCATCAGAGTTTCTGATGATTTGTTCACCAGAATTTCTGATGAAGTGGTTTATTAGAAATTCTGATAAATACCCCACTTGTCTAAAAATCAGCTCTATCCTGCCACACTAACCGAAGCAAGTTGACATTATTGGATCTCATGATGACAAAGGAAAATTGATTATTGGATTCAATGAATATGTCAAGGCGCTACTTTTTGCAGGAATATACATGAATAAACAAATGTTTATTCATGTATTCAGCCGTCTATAAATAGAAGGCTCATCAAGCAGAGGACAATGAGTTAAGCTTAGCATTCAATACATACTACAAACTCCATTGTCCTTTTACCCTTAGAATTCAAGTATTCATTTGTAATAGATAATAATCTTACAATCACCTTGTAAACCATTTTGTTTCAAAGTGATATAAACTTGATAATTCTGTAGGTCTTGTTTCTTGAAAGTCTGATTTCTATTTCCGCACACTATTTTCACATCTATTGAAATCACTTGCCATATTACGTGAGAATAAGTTTTTAAGTCCAAACTGGGACCAACAATTGGTATCAGAGCAGATTGAATAAATCATTTTCAAACGATCAATCACTCATCTTCTTTTCTCTAAATATGGCCAGCTTTCAAACATGGAATAATGCTTTTAACATTGGTTCTATGTCTAAACCTCCGACTCTGGTCAGAGAGGAATACCCCCAATGGAGAATCAGGATGGTCAATTTCCTTAATGGCATGACCGAACTCTGTTTCAATCCATTTAAAGGGGTTCATATATACCAATGACTGAAATACCAGCTATTCCAGCAACTGATCAATCACCAGCAATCCCTGCCTCCCGGGCTCCCAAAAGTGAAATACTTTGGAGCCCAGAAGACAAGGAAAAGGTGGCTGCAGATGAAAGGGCAAAGTCACTTTTAATAATGGCTATCCCTAGTGAAATATTTTCACAAGTTGATGCATGTGCATCAGCTAAAGAAATATGGGATCCGTTGGAAAATCTTTGTAAAGGAGGAGAAAGGATGAAAAGAAACAAAAGAACAAACATTGTTTCCTCATATGAGAGATTCAAAAGTTTACCAAATGAAATATTAAATGAAAATAACAAAGATTTACAAACCTTTTGAATGAGCTAAAAAAATTTAGAATAACAAAATTAAATGATGAAAGAAACATAAAATTTCTGGAGGTCTTACCTAGAGAATGGAGAAGTCTAACCATGTGTAACATCTGTGCTTGTAATCATTGTGAACAGTTCAGTTATTAATAAAACAATGTTATTTGATCCCAATGTTTGTTTGGTTGTGTTTTACATTTTTCATGTTTTGACTTATATTCAATTTCAAACTCTATATCACTTTCTGGAGAGTTATACGCAAACTGGTGCGTAAACGTAACCAGTTTAATGCGACAAATACTCCGGAACATCATCATATACTTAACATACCTTAAATAACCTTTACATAAGTTAGAAATAAGTTTTGAAGGCTTTGGTATGGCAACAACAAGTTAATTCGCTTACAGGGACTAAACTTGACAAACTGTGAAAGTATGCCAATTTGAACTGTAACGAACATTCCGGAACATGAACATAAGTTAAACATACCATAAATATCCTTTACATTGCTTAGAAATGGGCTTTGAGGGGTTCGGTGTGTTAAAATAAACTTTTGGGTCATTCAGTGCCAAAAAGTGCCAAAAAGTGCACAAGTTTGCACTTTCGCGCATAACTTACGTTCTGAATACATCCGGACATCCAAAAAATTTATGTAAGCACTAAAACATTTTATTTTAGTGTTTGGCATGAGAAAAATCCATTCGTCGCGTCATTTGGATCGTTATTCGCGCTTATGCGCATTCCGTCGTAATTAAGCGAACATCGCGTTCGTACGACCAAACGAACCAACATCCGACATATTTTTGAGCATGTTTCATGTCCACAATGTTTAGTCATCATCTTAGGGCCTTAACGTTGGCTTAACGGGCCTTAAACGTGTGGGAAATGGCTGTAAACACCAACAGGGACCAAATCTGTCATTTTGGAAACTTTCTGCTGATCAGACAGGCCAGGCGGCCCGCGTAAACCCAGGCCTATCCTTTACGCGGCCCGCGTCAGTGTATCAGACCAGATTCAATGTTTAAACAGCCTGTTTGCAGTTGTTTTGCACTCCCAATCTCTCTTCCACATGTCATTTCCTTATGGTGAGTGGCCATTTGACATACCATAACATTCCAACACATGTACGGGTGGGATTCGAGCACGGTTTCCATGAAACGATCTTAACGGTTACCCGAAAACTATAAATACCCATCCACCCCCATTGCAAAACCCACAAGAATCTGATCCTAGAAGCTCTAAGTTGAAACCATTGTTTCATACCTGAGCTACTTGGATCACGATTAGCATTCGGGGACCCTTCGTAAGTATTCCTTCGTTCTTTTATTGCTTTTCGAGTCCGAAAGTCAAACTTTGTTTGACTTTCTGCGTTGACCATTTTATGGTCAATGCGAAGTTCGTTTGAACTTCGCAACGTGATTGTAATCACGATGGTTGTAGTCCCTTGTGACTATGCCTACTGATTACCACGTTGTCTAGGGTCGTAAGGGTAAGCGATCTAATAAATCGCTTATACCTTCGAACCTGACCCATTTGGTCGATCATTAGGATCCGACCAAACACATTAGGTGACCATAGTATATAGGGAATAACCTTCCGAGGTTATACCTTATGGTCGCTTCGTTTAAGTAGTTGTATGATAGGTAGTTAATATGCCTTAGGTAAATTACCAAAATACCCCTTTGATGCCAAAATTCATTTTAAACATAAGTAACATAACTTTTGACATCTAAACTGATTTGACAACAATATTAGACATGTTAAGGCATATGTTACTTGTCATAGGACTGGATAGGCGGTCCGAACGCGTTTCACGCGAATGACGCGTTAAAGTAGCATAAGCTACCTAAACGGGTCGTAATGGGTCGTAAGCACTTAGGTTAGGTTTCATTTAGTATGTAGGCTTTGATAAACCATATGACACGAGTCTCCATACTCGTTTGGTTTACGAACCCTCATTCTATCTAAATCCTCCGATTTAGGTCCGGTTTATTAACATAGTTACCTATATTAGGTGCCGTTTGATATCCGTGATCTCTAGCATTGTTTGGTTGTTACTCAAGGACTTCTGAGCAATTTCAAGTGAGTACATAGACCCCTCTTTTACTGTTTTCCAAACATTTTGGGGTGAAACACATGTGCCTACTTGTTATTTCCATGCTTTCACATCATATACCTGCTATGTTCGTTAGTACATTATAGTACATGATTTCATTGCATTTCATGCTATGTATGCCCATTGTGTGCGTACTTAGTACATCGTTTTACATTACATGCTATGTATGCCTATTGTGTGCGTACTTAGTACATCGTTCTACATTACATTTCATGCTATGTATGTCCATTGTGTGCATACTTAGTACATTGTTTTACATTGCATTTCTGTTGCATATGCTCATCCAGCATATGAACACATTATACTACATTTTGAACCGTTGTAACTATTTGACTATGTGAACCGTCAAAACCCTTTGATTATATGAACCGTTTGTAACTGTTGAACCGTGTGAACCATTTGTATCTGTTGACATGATTTACATTTGACAATAGACATTTGACTATACATAAACATTTCTACAATTGTTAAACATTTTACTTTGGTGGTTTGGTTTGAGTGAGTGATTTAAGTAACGAGGCGTATGTAATATGATACAAGCACGGTGGATACGCCGCTGGTACTTCCTATATATATGTGTTTGTATGGTATCACATATTGTAGCGTTATTTGAATCATTTCAATTTGAGACATATAACATTTTATACAAACAACATACTTTTCACAAGACATTGATTTACAAACAACTTATCTTATACAAACTCATTTTACATGGTTGTTCATTTAACCATACATTATTCTCTTATTTATACATATCATCTAATCTTATCGTTTTTCAAATGATTTACAAGACAAAGCAAATTACAAGGTTCATGACTAAACGTTTTCTCAAACATAAGTCATGAATTCTGTTTTCACAAAACCTATGTATCTCACAGGCATTTTTATGCTAACGTACCTATTTTCACATGTGTTTTCAGGAGATGATGCATAGGACTTATCAAGACATACTTAGGCGGACCTGTGCCTTAGTGACTTAAAACGAGACAAGAACTAGTTAATTTATGTTATGTACTCTTTGTTTCTTGTTTAAAACAATGTAAACTCTCATGTTTGATTAATAAAACAAAACTTCAATTGCCATGGATTTGAAACAATTAATTCTGTTACAACACTCCCCGACGTTTCCGCCACGTTTGGTTGTTCCACGTGGTCGGGGTGTGATAGAAAAGATGGTATCAGAGCCAATGGTTATAGGGAATTAGGTTATTAGTAATGCTTTGACCTAGTCTATAACCTTCTTAGGACCCTAACGTGAGTTTACTTGCATTTAGTCATAAAACAATACTGTCACCTATCCTTAGGTGACGACCACAACAAGAACATAAATTTCAAAACCGCTTTGAAAACTAATCATCTGTTCTAGGATGATTGATTACTAGGTTCTGAACCCTCTATTGTAAGGTTTTGAACCCTCTGTTATAAGGTTTTGAACCCCTTTGAATTTTCAAAAATCTCGTCAAGGTTTTGGGTTTTAAATAATGTGAACACGTGCAACTGGAAGGGTGATTGCCTGTATTCTGGGTTTTCTGTCTAGGCAAGCACTTCGTATATATCTCATCAGACGCGAGACCAGTTGTGCTTACCTGGGAATTCTTGGGATGAGTGTTCACTTATAGGCGAGTATGTCTTCGCGATACATTATTTTTGACCTATTTACTTTGATTAATCACCGGGGTCGTTTGTTGCTTTGTAGTAACAAACAAATGACCACTATCCTTGCTTTCATCAGATTTGTTCATCTCATTATTTTCGTCTAATTCTCTCACTCGTTTCATTTCATGTTTCCTCTTTTAGAATGCCTCCTCGACGCGAAAACCAGATAGCGACTGCCGAACTGCAGAAATCATTGCGCAGCAAATGGCTGCTCAATTCCCAAACCTCTTTGCTCAATGGAACCAAGCCAACAACAACAACAATGGTCCATGCAATTTCAAGAGTTTTAACTCGGCTAAACCACTCAAGTTTAGTGGTTCTGAGGGAGCGACTGGGCTTCTTCAATGGTTCGAGAGCATTGAGAATACTTTCCGCCACGTGCAGTGTCCTGACAATCGCAAGGTCGAGTTTTATTCGAGTGTGTTTCAGAAGAGGGCTCTTACATGGTGGAACGGGGTTATGAGAGATCGTGGTGCAGAAGTTGCTCTAGCACAGACATGGGCTGAACTTAGGGCCCTTATGATGAAGGAATTCTGTCCTCGACACGAGATCAGGGCCTTGGAAAGGGAAATCGACAATCTTGAGCAAGACAGCGGTGAACATCAAGCCTACACGGACCGTTATGAGGAGTTAAGTCTGTTATGCCCAAACATGGTCACACCTTTGGATAAGGCAATCGAAAAGTACATTGATGGCCTCCTTGACTCAATACAAGACATTGTGACTGGTAGCAACCCTACTATAGTTAGACAGGCCATTGAGCTATCTGCAACCTTGACTGAATCAAAGATCAGGAAAGGTAAATTTTTCTGAAAAGGCGCCAAGATAATAGTAATCAATAACAAGATAATAACAATTAAACAATTATGTGGTTATGTGCTTATGTGTTCCCTTTTATGTGTCGTGTGATCCAGATTATGTTATCCAAATCCTCGTAGAATCTTACATATCCTTGTACAAGAGATTCATGGTAGGATACCCAAAAGGCACTATCTAAAATCCTTAATGGACTTCTACGTAGTAGATAAGTCCCTTGGATTATAAAGTACTGCTTCATAACTAGACCCCTTGAGTGGTCTAGTTAAACTGGATGATATAGTTGAAAGGACTCCTTGGTGGCCTAATTAAGAAGATCCTCTGATGATCTAATTAAAAGGACCCTATGGTAGTCTAGTCACCAACATCACAAGTTTGATATCCTTCCCCACAACTTTACAAAACGAACTGTGCGGACTGTGCAAGGAATTACGTAATTATGGATGCATACATAATTATGGGATTTAGTGCACAGAAATCACAGCAAGTTCTATCATGTATCTAGAGTTAACCCTATTCATTTCCAATTCTGATGAAGCATCCGTTGAGTAAAACTGAACTAGCTATTCATTTTTCACTTCTGAAGAATATCCGTTGAGGAAATGAATATCCGTTTATCCTTCATTTCCAATTCTGAAGAATACCCATTGAGGAAAATGCCTCCGTTTGTTCATTTTCGTTCTGAAGAGTATCCGTCGAGGGAAATGAATATCCGATTGTTTAATCCTTCATTTCCGTTTCTGAGGAAACAACCGTTGAAAATGACTCCGTTAGTTCATTTTCGTTTCTGAAGATTATCCGTTGAGGAAATGAATATCCGTTGTTAAATCCTTCATTTCCTTACCTGAGGAAGCAACCGTTGAAAATGACTCCGTTAGTTCATTTTCATTTCTGAAGATTATCCGTTGAGGAAATGAATACCCGTTTGACTATCCTTTTTCATTTCCGTACCTAAGGAAGCAACCGTTGAAAATGACTCCGTTAGTTCATTTTCATTTCTGAAGATTATCCGTTGAGGAAATGAATACCCGTTTGACTATCCTTTTTCATTTCCGTTTCTGAGGAAGCATCCGTTGAAAATGACTCCGTTTGTTCATTTTCGTTTCTGAAGATTATCCGTTGAGGAAATGAATATCCGTTTGTTTCTCCTTTTCATTTCCATTTCTGATGAAGCACCCGTTGAAAATGACTTTGTAAGTACATTTTACGTTTCTGAAGAATGTCCGTTAAGGAAATGACATGATTGTGCCTTACATATCTCTGGTGGTTTTTGACACAAAGTCACAAATAGACTCCTACGAATAAATTTCGGGACGAAATTTCTGTGACACTCTGGGGTTTCCCCGAGCATTACCTTGTATATCTTTGTGTATATATGCATTATTAAATAAAAGTTGCGTATTGTTTAGATGTTCTATGTGATCCTTGCATTATGTGTATGTATGATATATATATATATATAGGTATGTATGTGTGTAGTGGGCCGAGACCACGAAACCCAACTCGAGACCACCCGGTCTCGAGTGAACAATGAACATTTGGGCCGGTTGGGCCATGCCACTCGGAAACGGGTATAAAAACCCAAAACCCTCACACACACACTCCCCTTTACACTCTCTCATTTCATCCTCACTCTCCTCTCATCTTTCTCTCACTAAAACCCTAAAATTCCACCAACACTCTCCTCCCTTCTTCTCGGAACAACCGGCGGCCAAGGAAGGAACTCTCGGATCTCGGTGATTCTCTACACACCTCCACACTTTAGAACCGGTTAGTGCCTTCTTGTGCATAGTTGAAAGATCTTTGATATAGATTCTTGTAGTTGAATGAGTATGTTGCTTAATGAATGGTTGATTGTTTATGAATGTTTGAAAATAAAGTGTAAACCGTGGTGATATACAACTTGAACAATGTGTCTCGTATGATGTAGCTTGATGACTAGATGGTGTGCTAGGTGATATAGAAATGTATGTGTATTGTGAATAATATGCGAGATTATTATGACATTTAAGGATGTGTATGTGTGCTTTGGAACCGAGTAATGCATGCTAGTTGTAGGAACCAAAGTTGATGCATAAAGGGGCTGTGGATTGGATATCATATGCTAGTGTGGATTGCTTGGAATATGTTTGTTGAATGTGATAAAAACCCTAATGAAGAACCACATGAATATGATATGAATATTGCTATGAATATTTGAATATGGCTTGAATATGTGAAGAACATGTTGAAGGAGATATGAATATTTAAAAATCATGTTGTTTGATCCGTTTTGCTTGGTAATTAGACAAGGAAACATGTTATTGCAATATGGTTGGTTAGTACAAAATTTCATGAAACCAGAATTCTATTGGATAGCACATGTTGACAGGTTCTAGAAGGTTTCTGTGCACGTAATCATGGTTGCGAGTCGGAACCCATAGTTGCGACTCGAGACCAAAGCATGATGAACCGAGACGGACTTCAGGGGCTCGAGACCGACTAAGTCTCGACTCGAGATGACATGACCTTGACTCGAGACTGGGCTCGAGACTCCTGAGATTGCGACTCGCAAGCAGCACACTCGAGACCAAAACATGATTCTTCGAGATCTCCCGGTTGCGACTCTAGACCGTGTATTCTCGAGTCGAGACCACCCTTGTCTCGACTGGGCTGCCTACGTGTTATTGGGCCACGACTTGTTGGGCTATCTGTTGACTGGACTGCATGTGTTTCTGTTACTGTTTGTTTGTGAAAATGTTAGGGCAGGCCCAATAACCCAACTGTTTGAATGTATGCATGCTAAGTGTGTCTATACGTGTTTGCTATACGTGGTTACTTGTACCCCAATTTGACCTATATTTGGTAACCATGCTAGGACGTGGTGACCAACGTGATTGACCCGAGTAATTAACCTACCGAGCAACCCAAGGTGAGTTCACAACTAACAAAGCATGCGTTCCCGGTGGTTGGGAAACGGAAACTTACAACAACGCTATCCCCTCGTAAGGGACACAAACCTACTTCTCTCCCCTTAAATGGGACCTTTGGTTAATTACTGTTTATACTGGATGCAACAAGCAACACTAAACAAAACTCTATCACTCAAGTCCTCACTTCTTAATACCGATTAGTCGCCGGGGTCAGGCGAACGGGTTATTAGTTGATAGCGCTATTTAGGTCTCACCAACCTCACACCGTGCCCGCGTATGGGATCGGGCGTGAACTAATGTACTCTGGCAACCGTCAATGATGATAGAACATTGACAAACGGGGCACACTACGGAAACGTACGGATGAATAGTATTCGGTATTGTAAAAACAGTTTAGTCGCTTACTTACGGGGTAGCTCCCCATCGCAAGTATAAACGGATTAATTAACTGGTGAAACAAGTTTTTGGTAATTAAAACTGGACAACTAGTGAACTCGCTCAACATTATTGTTGACACCTTACTGCATGCTTTGCAGGTAACCAGTGACTGAGGAGCTTGCTGCTTGGGGATGTGTAGTGTTCGTCTACC